>JAXGGA010008777.1:0-54974 GCA_038373865.1 Uloborus plumipes
CATTTTCAAACTTTTTCTAAAAAACAAAATTCGTAAGAGTTTTAAGTTTACATTTTTGCTCATCATTTTGTCTTATGTATACATAATTTTCCGGTGAGCTAGTTTACGCTCCTTTTTTAATTGCTCTATTTTTCTGTTTCTCATTTTTCCATATTTTAATCACCCACATTTTTACGTTATAGGCTTATACCTATACGCTTATACTTATATATGCAAGATGGAAAATTATTGAAATTTTGCAAAATAAACAAGAGCTTTTAAGCAGCTTAATATTAATAGCAAATTATATATGAAAGTTCAATAAATTAGTCCTTTAAGTGGCGCAAAATGTGTAGATTGGAAAAAACAACAAATGAACAAATTGAAATTTTAAGAAACTTTAGAGAAACATTTAAAAATTTACGAAACAATATAAACATATAAAAAGAACAAACGAAAAAGATAAGGCAGCACATTACTCATGTTTGTTCTTTTTATATGTTTATATTGTTTCGCAAATTTTCAAATGTTTCTTAAAATTTCAATTTGTGCATTTGTTGTTCTACACAATCTACGCATTTTGCGACACTTAAAGGACTAATTTATTGAACTTCCATAGAACAATTTGCTATCGATATTAAGCTGCTATAAAAGCGCTTGTTAATTTGCAAAATTTAAATAATTTTCCATCTAGCATGTATATATATAAGTCAAAGCGTATAGGTATAAGCCTATAACGTATAAGCGGGGATAATAAGAACCGAAAAAATGAAGAACGGAGAATTACGAAACGAAAAAATGCCGAACGGAAAAATGACGAACCGAGCTTCTGTAAAATCACGCAAATATAATTAACGAAACGGAAACACTCCGGCAACTCAGCTGCCGTATATTTTTTCGTTATTTTCAGGACATTTTTTTAACAGTGTACCCAAAATTAATTTTAGGGAGTGCATATTGTCATTGTAACATAATAAGTCAACTTTTCTATTTAGATTTATTACTTAGAGGAAGCTAAAGCCTATGTTATATCAGGTATTAGTTTTATTCCTAATTCTTCAAGGATTAATGTAATTTTAACAACAAAAATAAATATTTAAGAAAAAGGAGAAAGATACCATGAGAACTAAAATTTCTAGTTACCGGAATCAATGAAATCGATCATTGAAGAAAATGATCAAATTCAAAAGCAATTTAACGGAACAAAATGGTTTACAATTATAGAGCCCTGGTTACATACATTATACAACCACATTTCTGCATATGAATTTGCATGTTTTTGATTCTTTTGAGAACGTTAGTTGCATACAAATCCATAAAAAACGGACTTTTTTCTTCTATTTTTTCAATGTACATTACTGTCATTTAATGATATTTTTTATTTTTTTTTAACTGAAGAAAATATATTGCGAAATATTTTGTGAAAATTGCTACCCATAGACATCCATTTTGTATAGTTTCGGGTGAAAGTTTTTCCTTTTTGATAAAAATTATAAAAAAGGCATTACATATATTGTTTTTAATTTTTAGTACACATTTTAGTAGTTTTAGTGCTTATTTGCTCGCATATTTCAACGATTTTTTGGCCACACAGTCCCAGCTTTAAGCATGATTTTGAAAACATCCCGAAAATTTGAAATTTCGGGAATAAATATTGGGGGATAGTGCGTATGTCCCTTTGCAGTTCCTCTGGATACGCCACTGAGTAGATAAATAATTTTGGGGTATTTGCCCAAGTATTTACTCGAGGGTTGAGTCTTACTTAAATCTGGGTATTTTGAAAAACTCCTGTACTTTCACTGTATTAATATTCAGCATTACAAACAACGAGCCACAGACAACCATACGGCAGACGGTGGTAGGAAGTGGAGGTTTAAGCTCCCCCCTCCCCTCTAAAAATGGCTTCCGTGCTTTTAGTACTTTTTTTTGGCAAAAATATAAAAACATTTCTTTCTCAGCCATTAATGAGCTAGTTATTAAATATGTCAACTTTTAATAATTCAAACCTGCACTGAAATTGCTTTCCATGGGGAAAATATCTTGCTAAAACATGAAGATATCCGAGACCCCCCCCCCCTAAAACTTCGCATATAGGCACCTATGCAGCATGCTGACATTAAAATAACGAAATAAGATACAGTGAAACCTTTAAACAACAGGAAATGACCAATGGAAAATGCTAATTAACAATTCCAAGAAAATAAACGAAAAAAAAAAAAAAAATTCTGCTTTTTGCTGCCCCAAGTATTCCCAGAACTAGGCTTTTTCTTCCGGCTTTCTACGACTTAGAAATCGAAGGAGGGCTTGGGAAAAGGACAGATTTTTGTCCAGTGAGTCTTTTATCCTTTCCTCATCTTAAGAAATGAAGAAATTGGAAGTATATCCGGTAGCTTCACGGGAATGTCATAATGAAATCTTTATGCGCTATGCAATATCGTCTTTCAGCTTTTGAGGGTATCTGCATTTAAAGCAACTAGAGAAGAAGGTCATTGATATTCAGTGAAACTGGGTAAAAAAACAGTTTTTGCTTCTAATTAAGTTTCTTAGAATGACGAGCAATTGAAAAAACAGCAATTAAATTTGAAACTTAGTGGTGAACGTGAAACTGTAAGTGCAACAAAATATTGCGACGGTTTTGTAATCAACCGGGAAAACTTGCTGCCTTGGCGGCAACGCGTTCTACTGCATGACGGAAGGCATTTACTTTCGGAGATTATGGTCCAGATAGCTAGATTGGTTCAAATAGATAATTTTCTTAAAGCAAAACTGCAGTACCGACAAAGAACATAGCTCTAACTAAAACGCGATACTAAGTGAAAAGAAAATGAAAAATAACACTAGAAAAAATGAGCAGAAATGCATTCAATTCTAAACGGCTACTACATCTCGACTCCAATCATCCTAACTCCGACTATTCGAATCGCTAATTATTTGGTCTGCTTTCAGAATTCCTGGAAAAAGAGACAGAAACACACTGTGATTTACAAAACAGCGATTCGAAGATGAGTCTCATGGGGCAGTTCTATTATTGGTTTACGTACAGATTAAATAAAATAGGCCTTTATGAGAAAATCTAATTAACCAAATTCTTGGTTATCCGAGTGTTATCCGGTCCCAGTTGATTCGGAAAATTGAAGTTCTACTGTATTTAGGATTTTTCTCATATTCTTGAGGGGTTATGTACCATAAAATATTTTGAAGAGAGAAGCTGTTTACCATAATTATTCGAAATTATTGTGACAGTTTATAGCCACACTGAAATTTATAGGTTATAGGAAGATATTATTAGATTATACCTAAAATCATCCTACTAGGCATCCCACCTGTGTATATTTTTCAATTTTAGCAATTGAGCTGCATAAAGTTCTTTTAAGAATATCACAGGAAGAAAATCTAGTCTGGACGTTTGTTGAGAAAATGATCTGTTTTATTTCACTGAGCCATGAAATCACAAATCACAAACTGACCAAATACCAGACACAAATTTTGTTTAAAAAGCTTTAACACTAGTTAAACAAGCATCATAGAGCTCTTATTATTAATTAATTTATTTATTAATGTTGCACCTGGCTTTTGACCACAATGCTGCAAGTCTTTTTCATGAAAAAGTTAAAATGGCCAATAACTGTATGGGGGGTCTATAACTACACCATTTGCTCTACAATAATTAAAGCTTTCATATAAAAAATGATTCAGATTTACTTAGCAAGTTAATTGGGAGCCCTCGAACCACTAACCCCGTAATACCCCTCCCCCCTGTTTTGCCGTAATAGAGAGGAACCCTCCCACTTACTCCATAATGATTAGACTCATTTACCCCATAATGAGGGGACTTATTTTCCAGATAGTGAGGGGAACCACGATCCCCTTAGAGGAGGAATTAAAGAGGTAAGTGGGATCCCTCTTCTTAGACGCTTATTAACAATACTTTGCGGAATATGAAAGTATAATGAATATAGGGTTGGTTAGGGTAAGTGGGCCCCCTTTTTAGAACAGTTCGTTTTTAAAGCCTTGTGCAACAGCTTTAAAGCAAAAAAAGTTTAAACTTGTTGACTTATTTTATCTTGGACATTATTAATAAACACAAGTTCAGCATTATTTCCTTTAAAAAATGCTTTAAATGTTTTTAACTATCGTATTCTTTATAAACGTGGGTGGCCCACTTACCCCCTAGGAAGGGGTAAGTGAGCCACCCCTCATTTATTTATATTTAAAGTGAGCATAGCTAAAAAAGGGGTTTGCATGTCCTACCTGATAAATTATGTAACATTTTAGTAGGAAATAGTTTTTTGTAAATGTATCCATTAACGAGATATCTACTTACATTGAAATGTATATGACAGAAAATTACAAAGCAGAATACAAAACGATTGTATCTGTGAAATTCATTAAAAGCCGTCAGGCATATTTTTTCTTTTACATATAAATTAGTGTTGAACAAACATAATAGAGTCGATTAAGATCAATTTTGGTCAAATAAGGAAAAATATATAGGTTGAAAAAAAAAATGGAAACACTTAATGGCAGCTTCTGTTTGAAGTTTGTTGAGAGAGAGACATTAGCATTTCATCCTCAGTTGTAATTCTATCATCACTTACATCAAATCAATAAAAAGTGTAGCTATTTCTATTCTTTCTATCAAATGTAGCAGTATTTTTTTTCATTTGTATCATATTGTAAAGTTAGAACTTCATAATACTTTATATTTTTCTTTTATGCAAGTTTCTCAAATACATAGTTACCAGCTTTTGCAGTTTTTGTAGCTAAAGAATCAATTCCTTCTAGGTCTGCATCATTATCTTTCATTTCATCTTAGAATTTGCTTCATCATAACTGCTTTTCATTTTGAAATCATCATTATTATAAGGGGGCCCACTTGCACCATAGTGAGGGGGCCTACTTACCCTAACTGAGAAAAACCAAGGGGTAAGTGAGACCCCTCCCCTTAAACATTTATTAATAATACTTTGCATAAAATTTCTTATTGCAATGTGTACTTCAGGTTAAGGTTAAACCCTACAAAAAAACTTGATAAACATAGAAAAAATAATAAAATTAACATTGAAACACTTTTTTGAAAAATGTTGCTCGAACTCGCAAAAAAAATTTTTTTTTTTTGAAAATTTTTTTGACATAAATTATATGATCCAAAAAAAAGTTCCATGAAACTCAAATATATGCAAAACCAATCATTGTGATAAAATATAACATGACCAGTACAAAAAAGTACAAAAATCATATGCGCATTTCAGTTTTAAGGGAGGTGGCCCACTTACCCCAGTGGCCCCACTTACCCGAACCAGCCCTAACAAAAATATTAACTAACCTCGAAACACTTCTTTGAAAAATGTTGCTTGAACTCACTAAAAATGTTGCGGAAAAAAATGGCATAAATTCTATGACTTAGAACAAAGATCCATGACTTCCAAATTTATGCAAGCCCACACACACACTGTGATGAAATGTGATATGATCAGTGTAAAAACAAAGTATGAAAGCCAAATGTACATTTTAGCTTCGGATTGTGAGGGTGGACTCATTTACCTCAGTGGCCCTCTTCCCCCAACCAAGCCTATAAATTTCGTTCCCGAAAGAAAAAAACGATTAAATAAATTTTCAAAGTTGCTGTTGAAAGCCAAGTTTTTTTTTTAGATATATGTCATTCTACCTAGCAAAAACAAGCTAGCTTGTACTAAAAATATATTGATTGATTGATTGATCCATTAAATTGCTGGAAAATATATCGGTTACTCCATCGATGTTTACCGATATTTCCTGCTGTGAAAGAATATGCCAAATCTAGTAAAAATCTAGTAGTCAAAACTTTGAGTTAGTTTTTAAAAAAGGGAAATTTTGCTCAACTGTTTTCACCCCCTCCTCCTGCCCGTAAATTGCTCACCACCCAGAGAGAGAAAAACATAAAAAAAGAAGGAAATCAAGAATGTTTATGTCTAATCCTAATCGTGAACCCTATACGGTGCCATCGAAATTCTCAAAAATAGTAACGATATTAAATGCTAAGATGATAAAAACGACCAAAGCAGAGCATTTTTTCAGGGCTGCAGAGTCGGAAGAAAAATGGCCGACTCCGACTCCGGACTCCTGCTTTTTTTTATTATTTTTTTTTTACCCAAATGTGAAGAGGGAAAAACCCTAAACAAAGGTTGAAATATTAAGTCCATTTTTAAAAGTTTCATTTTTATTCATGGTCGTAGACAGGACTCACTTTAGGGGGGGGGGGGAGCAAGCAGGGGTATCCCAGTTGGAGGTCATGGGAGGTCATTGTGACCTCTCAAAAGTTCGATTTTCTGAAGAATTCTCGCAGGTAATTTCTTCACATTTACTTCAATTCTCGGAGGTCACTGTGACCTCCCAAAAAGTCAATTTTCTCCAGAGCAAAAGACAAGGGCCGCTCTTGTCATTTGACTCGTACAAAACTAATCCTTATCTTGTTAAATGGCCAAACTTTATTTTAACACATTGCATTTTTGCTGCAAATATTTTTTATTCACTTGCATAAGCCCAAACATAGCAATTCGTTTCACAAAGCAGACCCGCCATTTTGAAGCCCTTTTTAATGATCCTAGATGCTTAGGATTTGGATATTGGACGCTGAAAATTTGTATCTGTTAGTTTCAAAGATATGTTTCCACCTCCATAAAATTTCATCCAAATCGGAGGTAGTCGGAGTCGACATGTTTTTCAGCGACTCTGAATCCGACTCCTTTGGTCCAAAATCAGTCCGACTCCGACTCCGCAGCCCTGCATTTTTTACAAAATCGAAATAATAACAATAATTATTAATTTTTAAAAGCGAATTTTTAAGAAACATTTTTGCGCAATTTTTATACCAATTTGTAAAATTTAATTTTATACCTCATATGCTCAATCCCTTACTGCGAGTGAGACAATTTTACATGTATTTGCACTTTATTTCAAGAATTTTAAACTTCGTCTTTTAATTTTTATACATTTGAAGAGAAGGAATCATTATATGTCTTAAAGTATTAACTTTCGAAACAAATATTTTGTACTTAAGAGAAGGATTTTTGTGTTACGTATGTGATATAAACGTCAAGTCTCAGAAGAAAGAATTATTATTTTTAATGCAAAAACTTAAAATTAATATTTAATACTAAAACACATAATGGTATTCTTATATTCAAACACATAAAAATTAAGAACCAAAGTTTGAAATTCTTGACATGAAGGGCATGCGTAATAATGTCATACTACAAATGAATTGACCATTAAATATTGGAGGAAAAAGGTTCTGAGCTTGAGAAGGAAGTTAAACAAACCAAGGGTCACCAAGCGCTACCTCGAATGGGCTACCTCGTGGGGACTTTGCACTCCACCGGATGTCCCCTCTGAGCGGAAATCAGTGACGAAACAGTGATTAATGAGTTTTCAGGAGATTTCAAACAAATTTTTGGCACTAAGATTATATTTTTTAGTGTCTTTAGCCTTTTTTTTTACAACTGAACTGGTGTTTTAGTACTACATCGTTCGCCTTGTCCACCCTTGCATCTCTTCGTCTATCATCACGATGGTTCTTACTGCAATTTGCTGCTTTCCGCAAAATAGTCTGCACTTAAAAAAGATCGGTATTTTTCCAATGTTTTCAATAGCTAATCTTTAAGCATTGATTTGATTGACAATACGAAGGTTTTGTTTCTTTCTTTCTTTTTTTTGTTTTGTTTTGTACAACTGAATTTTATGTTTTCAGTAATCAAAACCCATGTTTTATGATGAGTGCAATTTTCATACTAACAAAAGGTTTCCTTGCCTCTTTTCAAAGTATTAAATTCCTATTGCTAATGCCCTTATTAGTTAGTGACCTGTTGGTGACCTGTTGGTTGGGCACTTTTGAAATGAGAAAATATTACGGAATATTTACAAAAATAGGCCTATTTCTATTCACGATAAGACAACCACTCGACTTCGAGCAATTCCATTTAAAAATTCAGTTTTTTTTTTTTTTTTTTTACTAGAACTAATAGAAATTGACATTTTTTTACGAGCAACATTTTTTCTCACTCATCAACGAAAGAACAAAATTGCTTTAGCAATGGTTTCTACTGTCGCAAATAGTTTTTCTTTCTTAAGTGAAGCTCCACATAAGTAACATTATATAATCAGTACTGCCTTCCAAGAGAAATTTTCTAACCGGAGCAAAAACGCTCCCAGGTCTGCCTCACCAGTAGTAGCGTACATAGACTTAGGTGCGCCCCTCTCTAAGATTTGTAAAGTGCGTCCCCCACCCCCTACTAAACTATTTAAAAAAAACTTCCCATGCAACTCATAGTGCTATTTTTCTTAATTTTACGCCCCCAAACCTCATGCGCTATGTACTCCACTGCCTCTCACCCTCTCTGACGTTATTGGTTGCAGGTTACGATCTTTTTTTTTTTTTTTCAGTTTCATTTTATACGTAAACATATATTTTTAACAAATAGCCAAGTAAAGCCTTAAACATACGTAAAACAATACTTCCTTTACTACGTAAAAGAAAGTAAAAAGTCATTTTAGTTGTAGGGGAAATCGTAGAAATCGTGGGACAAGCAAATTTTTGTACATTTACTTTGTCCGTAGAAATCGCGAGATAAGCTATCAGGTAGGCGCGGATCCAGAGGGGGGGTCATGGGGGTCATGACCCCTCCCTTAAACTGCAAAATATAGTCTAAAACTGCATTTTTCGGATTAAAAGTTCGAAAAAACCGCCAAATACCCGCGTTTTAGCACAAAAATTGCATTGTGACCCCTCCCTTTCCGAAAATGACCCCCTCCTGAACCAGAAGCTGGATCCGCCCTTGATATCAGGGGGTTAACATACGCACATAACATGACTGTATCCCATAATTCTATCAGTGGAGAGTTGACTCGCTCTATCTGACCCTTATGTAAACAGAACACCCCGATATTTGAACACATTTTGATTGTGCAGCTGAATACATATGTATTTTGCAGTTTCCCTCTAAAATGAACACCCCCATAATCTGAACACTTTTGTAAGGTCCAGAAATGTTCAGAATAGAGATAATCTACTGTATTCCGGTGCATTCAGATCTTTCACTTCACTTTGAAAAGGGTTAAGAAAGGATTTCCACAAAGGATTTTCTTTCGCGAGGCAAAAATAGCAGTTCTGGTTGTTGTTTCAACCGTGGAATTCGTCCAGTCAAAAACGAATGTTGCTGATGGAAATATCAAATTCCTTAAAAAAGCAAAGGGCATACGCTATTTTTCGAGACAAACCTGAAGGAATGTGCCGTTTACCGCCGTATACTCACCCAATGCATCACTGCCACTGCCACTAAGGAGCTAGTGACAAGGGGGGGGGGGGGGGGCTTTTTCCGTTATTGCGGCCCCATGTGTCGCCAAGGATTAGTATCACTGTCAAGTTTTTTTTCCGGTACCATTCGTCGCGCTATTTGTCGCCAAGAATATGAATATCATTCCCCGTGAATTTTAAGTTTTGGTTCCGCAGTGCAATTTACGAGTTTTGTCGCCTTTGCACTCATTTTTGAACTGGTACACTCAGACTCGCGCTCGGCAGGGCCGACGAGAGGCCATGTCAGCCTAGTCGAAAACTAAGGACCCGTTCCTTGAGGGGGCTCGATTTGGAATCGGAGTAATATATATTTGAAAATTTTTATGTTTGGTCTAGAGACCAAACTGACTTGAGACCCGTCATGTCTCTCGGCGGCTCGGCGTGCTCTCATCTCTTGACTTCACTTCACACTCTCCAGGGTCCCCCGTACCTACCACAGCTTCGTGGTTTTACCGGGATAGGGACCTGAAGAGCGCTCTGTTCTTAATTTTGAACCAGAACCTAGGGTCGAGCAAACCCTAGAGCCCAGCACCCCCAGAGGTATCGTTTCACTTGGAGGACTTTGTGACCACGACATTTTTAACGCCTCCCAGCCACCATTAATCAAGGCGGTGGATCTTTGATCGGCTGGGTTTCGAACCCGGGTCCCTCCGGACACGAGTCCGATGCCTTACCGATCGGGCCACCACGGCCCTCATCTCTTGACTGGGCACACGTTGGACACAGATACGTATTAACAGGGAAAATGTTGAACACTATATTGGAAATTTTTGGCTAACCCTTTACGCTCCGACGGGACTCAGAAGTCCCGCTTATATTAATTTAGTATTGTGAATCCTAAATGGCTACTATCATGCTGAAGCTTTTGAGTACCATTCATTGTACTTCGCTGAGAGGCCGATAGATGGTACCTGCGATTGGAAATAGTTTTCTTGGGGGCCCTAAAGCGCAAGGGGCCTTAGACCCCCAAAATTTTCAAAATTTTTATACTCGGTAAAAATATTTTTTGGTCTATTTTCAACTCATAAAACCAAAAATATAAAATAAAATCATCGTTAAATTTATTTGGGACATAAAGGGTTAAAAAATACACTAAAAGAGAAAAATAATAAACTCACTCAGTTTTTCTTCCGACCATTTCAAAAATTCAATCAGTTATCCTTTTGAATTGCGAATAACCGATGACGGTTTGTGCTTTGCAATAATCGGAAAGCGTTTTTGAAAGCACTTCATGTTTCATTAAAATGTTATTCGACACATTTAAGCCTCATTGAAATGTGATGTAAGTACATAAATAAGAATCGATCAAAAAATAATCAATGTGCTTGACACTAAATACGGTTTAAGCAGTATTTCAGTCAAAAAAAAAAAAAAGACATATAAAACATCCAAAAACGTATTGGCCAATCAAGAAAGTTTTAACTAAACTTAAAAATTCTCCCCGACATAATTTTATTCAATTGATAGCCGGGAAATTCCACGGGTCTAACATTCACGCAGTAGAACAATACCTAAGTATTTTGAAACATACTAGCACAAAATATGCACTTGAAAAATGTATTTTCTCCTCTTTTTCACAGCTAAATTTAATGATGTAATTAAATTTAAAAAAAAAACCTCTTGGTTGCTGTTTTTTTTTTTTTTAATTTAATGATTCAATTGTACTTCAAAATAGATTATGGATGATTTCAGGAAAATTGTTAAATACATGCGCCGTTGGAAAAACAATCTTTTGCCAGCAGCAGAGCTGCCGGGAATTTTCCGTTTCGTAAAATATTTGCCGTGACTTTCCGAAAGCTATATTTCGTATTTCTTCATTGATCTATTTTCCCGTTTTGTATTTTAACTTGACTTAAAGGAAATTCTTTTTCGCATTCTTCCGTTAATCTATTTTTCCGTTTGCCTTATGTTTTTACAAAGGTTCCATTTCTCATTTTTTCGTTGAAATATTTTCTCTATTTTGCATTTTCCGGTGCTTCAACCATTATTCTATTTCTCTTCCTTCTATTGATAAACTCTTTCATTTGCCATTTTTCTGTTATTTCACTCTGTCAGCATTCAATGTTTTGGGAATGATAGTGTAGATGATCAGAATATGCAACGAAACTTTAAAAGTTGACAGTAATTAGATTTTTTTTTTTTTTTTTTGAAAAAAAAAATCGCATTGACACATTACTGTACAATTTAAATTGAAGTGGCATAGGTTGAAAATGCTTTAATGTACTTGGTATATAAGCTTAGATTTCATATTGAAGAGTTTTTCTTTAAAATATGATAATTCCTACTTTTTTACTCTTGTTCATGTACCTTGTTCTTGTTCACCGGCTTGTTTACATGTTTTACATCTGCCCCCTATAGGAGCATTTGTGAACTATTAAGGACATTTTTATAAATACCATGAAATGAAGAAATATATAAACTAAATCTTTTTTTTTATTTCAAAAAATTCCAAGACACAAAGAAAAGATGAATCAATAATGGCCAGCGTGACTCGGGAAATTTTCAAAAATGGCCCGTTGGCCAAAATGTTTATGACCCCTGCTATAGAAGACTGAAATCAACTGGAATACTAAATTCTTAAGCCATTATCAAACATAGGGTCTCTTTCAACTCGATTATGTTCGATTCAATTGAATTCTATCTACCAGTAGCGTGATGAGAAATTTCCTTCTGGGTGGGGCAAGCAAATTTCTGGCTGAGCTATTGGTACGTACAATTGATCGTATTCATTATACGAACAAAGTACAGGGATTCGAGAGTTAATTTTATAATAATTTAACAATTGAGTGAAGTTATATTTGTATGTATGTATGTGTGTGTGTATTTTTGTTTTCGTGTTCTTGGGGAGAACACAACCTATACATTGCTCTTATTTGTATATATAATAAATCAAACTATATCCTTATTTTATGGGTGAGAATCAGTGTTTAGGATTTGATTTCTAACCAAGAACAGTGCGGTCGGCCTATTTTCTTCAGAACTTATTTTTATGCCTAAATATCTGCATTCCGTCTCTACAATGTAAATATTAACAGCAAAATGAGAAACAGAATGCGAGCACCCATGCAGATCAAGCCCTGCCTATCTGGCTCATTACTAGTGGTGACTAAGAGTCCGTGGAAACTGAAAACGCCCATCAAATCTCATTTTCCTCCCGTGCCCGTGCGTTCCATTTAAGTGCTCAGAGCAAATCCAAGGAAAAACAAGAAAAGCGCCGAAACTTTTTCAAAAGTGTAAAAAGAGAAATGAATAGCTTGGCAAGTGTGGCAGGGCCGTCGCAGGCCCCAGGGAAGGCTTATGTAATAATATGACAAAAATATGAAACGGGTACTTATTAAATCAATTCTCTTTCCTTAAACACGTCAAAAGCTCCAGCAATATCATTGTTTGATCAATTAGTAAATTTTGAGCTTAGAAAAGTGGAGTGGCCAAATTCCTTTATTTCTGAAAGTAAGAAGGGAGCAGTTGCCCCCCCCCCCCCGCCCCCTCCATATGCGAGCCTCTTATGACTAGTGTGTACTCAATTCTTTTCAATTGAAATTGTTTGGAAATACGAAATAAATTAATCAGTTGTCAATCAGCACCGCTAACGTTGTGATGCAAGGTTAGCACCGCTAGCCCTGCATCACTACGTGCATGGAAAACTAAATCTCCATATCAAAACATGCAATAAAACGGATTCTCTCGTTCTATTCTCACTCAAAAATGAGAGGGAACGGCGCTCGTTTTTCTTTTCTAACAAGATTATGTTTTCTTTACTCAGTTTGCTTTTTTTTTTCTTTCCCTTCCTCTTCATAGCAGAATAAATCTAGCTGTCAAATAGCCCATTACTCCTCTCAGCAGGCATCGACGACTTGTCGTTAACTTTCAACCAATTGCAAAGCTCGTTTCATTCATGTAGCGAAGCCTGTAAGAGAATGTCGAAGATTGGCTGAGAGGGAGAGGGGGCTGATGCTGCTCGAGTGCCAGCTCTGGCGAGAAATCGTTCTTTGAAGAATTTCCATTTCCAAATGCTGTTTGCTCTCTTGCAAAGTTGGAAGTGATTTACGACCGGGGGTGTTTCGTTTACAATGAAATTTTAAACGCAGGTGGGGGGCTTCCTTTCATGATAAGGACAAGAGAAGATAAGGCCTCAAGGCCGGACGTGCCCGCACGGAGAAAAAAAAATGGAGGGTGCAAAAATGTGAAGTCAAAATCGCAATGGTATTTCCGAGAAATAATTCTGAAAATCAATAAATAGTATAATTTTAAGTAATACTGGCCACAAAACTTTTATGGCATAATTTTAGTGAAAGATGAAAATCGAAGAATACATCTGGCAGCCAGGACTGAAGCCTGAAGCGTCATCTTCGAGAACCGCATCTTTCTCGACGGTTACGGTTAGACTGGAAAGACTTTTTTTTTTTAATTCCTAGCAAAAGTAATAAAAGCAAATAATCTATTTTTAAACCTGGGCATTTAACTCTCTCTTTAAAATTCTATCAAATGTCATTCTAACAACAAATAATAATAATAAAAAAAAGCCTTTTTTTTTTTTTAATTCCCGAGCTTTGATTTCGAGTCTAAGAGAACATTTCAACAAATTTCGTAAAGTTATAATGAAAGTAACATATCTGGTGCGTAGGATACAGTAATGGATTGAGCGAGCGTCAAGGCGAGGTTCGTACCTCGTGTGGCAAATTCAAGCACAGATTTTTTTTTTCTCCTTAATTTCTGCTGCTTGGGTAGTTTCGTCCTAAAACATCTGCTACAGTTTCAGATAGTTCCGGCAGATTTTACCTAACTAACCATAGGTTTTTAAAGTTTGTTTTTTATTTTTAACCCATTAATGCCTAGCGTCCCTTTTTAGGGACGGCCAAAAAGTGTCTGAATTTTCCAAAAATGAGCATTTCAAAAGAATAATAGTGTTCAATTATTAATTTGGTATTATTTCAATTCATTATAAACAGATTGCAACACATAACTGTTGGAATCTTTGGATCCAACGGTCCAAATATCTTTTCCAAATATCTTTAAGAAAAAAAATATCAGGCCCTAATGGGTTAATGCAAGAGTAAAATGAGTATTGAAGTTTTTTCCAGCACGAATTCCAGCATTATGTTCAAAGGCTCTTTATTTTTATCTTTTAAGTATTTTTCAATGGGTGGTATATTTGGACATCGCCTGTGGCGGCGAAACAACTAGCGCCAGCCCTGTAATTACTTAAGTTATTAAAACGTCTGATTACACTAACCGCGCAGAAATAGTTCAACAGTGTTAATGATAGGAAAAAAATCTAAAGAATGTTAACTCTTTAGCATTTTTCTAAAGACAAATTTTCATCAACCTTGGATTTTTCTAGAAAGCGGATCTTCTTAAATTTGCTTCAGCAAGTTGAAAATTTCTGTAGACATTGAGGAGGAGGATGAATAGGATTTGAATTTCTGAAAAGTAAAATATTTTCACAAAAATACTTAGAACCTTTTGGAGATGAGTAAAACTGATGACGTTCGCTCCTCTATATTTACTTCTAGTTTCTTTACCACTTAACTTCTTTGTGCCCGTGTCTAACACGGGTAGAAATTACCGATACATTTTCCATCGGTGTTTTATACCGACATTTTCCATCGTGCATCATTTTTTCTATAGGCCGTCTGAGATCCGTTAAAGTAAAAATTGATAGGATACATTATTATTCAACTTATTTATCGTAAACGACACCCCTACGTAATATTTTTTTTTTTTTTTAATGTAAACCACATGTTCTTGAGTTAAGCAGTTTTTTGGCGCTAAAATGGGAATGTATTCATATTTATTGTCCATTTTCGATCAAAAATTCAATCTTTTTTTTTTCAAACAGTTTTTTATTTAAAAAATAAATAAATAAAAGTTAAATTTTCAGACAATAGAATTGGAATAGAGATAAAGTGAAGCAAGCCCACAAAATTTCAAAAATCAAATGCGTTTCAAAGTTTATTTCTCTTATTTTGCTTCTCTTTCTTGATGATTGTTTACGCACTGAATCAAAATGGAATTATTTTCCCGTTAGAAATAATTCAAAAGTTTATAAGGCAAAATTGTCGCAGCGTTTCAATTGACCATTATAGGTACATAATTTGCCTTTTCAACAAAACTGAAAGGTTTGCGGTTGGGGGGAGGGGGGGGGGTAAAAACGGACCTCCGTAATGAACGGAGAACGGATGAATGAGAACGAACCTCCGTCCTTTTTCTATCTCGCATTGTTCAGTTGAGGAAAGTTTCAAACTCGTTTCTTTACGTAAAGGTTTTCCTTTATCAAACTATGCTTTAGGGACCGCTTATATTTTTATGTATTTTGAAAAAACTTTATAAACCAGGGGGGATATTAGGGGATTCAGTTTCTCAGAATCTTTGATTCAAAGCCACATTTCTAATCCTGGTATTGTATTTTATAAACATGAGAGCTAAAAACTGCTGTGACCCCACCCCCTCAACCTCGAAGGCAAGTTCTGACTGCACTTTGGTTGAAACGTATTATAAACAGTGAATAAGCTTATTGAGTTTATGAAACATAAGATAAGTTCAGCAATGAGAAACAGTAAAAATGCAATATATTGCTTTGTAATGAAAGATCGCTACCAAAAGTTACCAGCCAAAAGTTACCATAAAATGCCTGAAGTTGGCACTTCTGGTTCTCCGTAAACGTTTATTCAGTAAAGTCCCGATAATCTGCGATCGGATTATCCGCGGTTTGGATTATCCGTTTGTCTGTGACACTTTTCTTTTCTTTTATGGGGATGATTTGCTGAATACACAGAAAAATGCAGATGCGTTTTTGATCGATTTTAGTTTTCAAAGATATGTTTTACCTTCAATGTTATCATTTTTAGCTATAGTTTAAGTGTATGTGTTGTGTTATTAACTTTTTTAGCTACTGCAACGACTAGTATCGTTTTTTGCCCATTTTCGGATTATCCACGGTATTCGCTTATCCGTGGTTAAACTGCACTCTATTCCGCTGATAATCGGGTGTTAACAGTATTAAAGATAAGGTGTGACTATAGCGGGGCCCCCAAAAAGTGCTTGGTTAGGGCTTCCCCACTATCTTAATTGGGTCTTGTTTATAATTCTGCTGTTCAAATGTGTGAAATAACTCGAAAGGAAAAACATACGGGAGCGTGAGGCACGTTGGTCCTCTTTTCTGTTTTTCATTTTTTATTTCAATAAAAAAATGAGCTGCTTGATTTTCTACCATGAATTTTATTAAATATTTTTCATCATCACAGAGTTTTTTTTTTCTTTTTGAAGATGTTAAATTCATGAATTTGTTCGTGCATTAATTTTTCCTCAGATTTTTATGCATTATAGACCAACGTGCCCTGAGCACGGGGTACGTTGTTCGCATTAAGAAAACAACTTCCATAAAAATGTTAGCGATAAAAAGTATCCAATATTGTAACTAACTTATGTTCTTTTGTGTTTCGCATGGAAAAACAAAGTTTTAAGATCCATATTACATATTAAGATATTTAAATGAGCAAGTTTTACTTTTGTGCTATTTATGCCAGAGCCATAACATTTATTAAAAAAAGAATTAGATGAACTTGAATCGTCATCAACTTCAACTATTACTGCAATTTTTGCCTTTCTAATAATTCCAAAACTTTTCGTTTTTTGAGAGTTTTCTAAAAGTGGACCAACGTGCCCCATGCTCTAGGTCTGAAAAAAAGGCTGACATATTTTTTTTCTATGACAAAAAAAAAAAAACCAACTATTTATAATTATGAGCTAAAAGAAATTACTTTATAGGAGGGAAGTTTAGTTTATTACTCCATTATTCAAGAAAATCTTTTTTTGACAAAAGTTGCAGATTTAGGAAAATTGCTCAGCCCAGAAAAAACAGCATTAAAATATGCTTCTGAAATAAAATTTGAAGGGAAAAAAAATACTACGAACTGAAACATTTTCTACATCATTTGTTATGCACGCATACTTACTTCCGGATCAACACCTCTCGTCATAAGAAAGCAAACTTCTCTTCAAGGGGGAAAAATGGTGAGAAAACTAGAAGACATAAATCTTTAACCTTCATAAATGCTATTATATGTTTTTTTAATAAATGTTTTAGCTCATAAGTAAAACTCTGTAGGAACAAAATTTTAACTTTATTTGATAACTTTGTCTTTGAACAAACAAAAAACCTAAAAATGAATTACTACAAAATTTGGATTTAGGGCAATTTTAATTGAAGGGGCAAGTGGGTAAAGGTGATATGTGACATTTGAATTTCGCCGATTTACACAAATTCAAATTAGTGTGTGTTCAACTGTGTTAACTCACATACACAATTGAAGGGCCAAGTGAATAAAGGTGATTTGTGACAATTTTTTTAAATTTCTAGAAAAAGCTGACGAAAAAAAAATTACCTTATCACCTTCATCCATGGTAAAAAGTAAGTTTTTCCAGAATTGTCACATATCACCTTTATCCACTTGCCCCTTCAATTATGACGGCAGAACAGGTGTCAGTATCAGTACACAAAGCGTGGTAACTGCGGCTTCAACTTCAACAAGAATTTTCCCATAATAAATGGTCATTTCAGAATTGCCTTTTTTACCTTTTATCAAATGATACCTTTAACGGAAGATGGAATGATGACGGATGATGGCTTTCTTGATGACATAGCGGTCCAAGTTTCTAAGTAGACTCAGATTGTTAAGTAATCCAGTTATCCCCTCCCCTCATTGTTGCAAAAGCGAGTGAAGCTAAAACGTAGCAATCATCTGGGAAGTTGGCGAGTGAAAGTGAATAATGGGGTGGAGGTTGTGCTACTGGATATAAACAAGAAAAAAAAAAAGAATGAATAAGTGGTGTAATAGTATTTTGTTGTATATATATTCAGAAGACTTGCTTTTCGGAAGGGCAAGGGCAGCATTTTGAGGAGTCACTATTCTCATTTTGCTTAAAACGAATAAATAAATAAATGACTGCCATTTGTAGAGCCTCCACTGCAAAGAATAGAAAAAAAGAGGAAAGTATGAGAGAAAAAACATTATCATTTTAAAATAAAAATATTGTTTTTTTTTTTTTTTTTTTCCTTTCTTTTTTTAATATGTTTCAGAACACAAATACTGATAGAAGATAACATAGATATTTCATTACCGAGAAGCAATTTGACTTGATATAGGCGGGAAACAAAAAATGTTGGCATGGGTTACGTTTTTCAATTTGCAAGCAGCTATGAGAAGGCAATGCCTGTTGTGATATGTAGTTTTTTTTTATTCCTGGAATTTTTCAGCAATATTTAAATTTAAAGTTATTAAGAATTGCAGAGTTATACGAAGGAAAGAAATTTAAAAAACATTTTTAGTTATGATCGTGTGTGAAGATATTGAAAATATGAATTCTATTCTTTGTTAAAATTTTATTCTGTGCAACAGACGCTTATATACAAGTGCAAGCGGGGAAAAAGGAATAAGAATTGAATATACATTACGGCATGATTTATGGAAAATAAAGCTCTCGCTGTACATTTAGCTTTGTGAGCAAAGGCAGTATTTCTATGTTAAACGGCAGAGTTAATGAATAAAATCCGCACGCGCATACAATGAAATATCTTAAATGTAATTTTTTTTTCTCATTAAGCTGAGGGCAAAAAAAAAAAAAAATGTTTTTAACTCCTTTCTTGCTGATTCTTACGCATAATGACCCCCGGAATTTAAATGTGACCTCCGTCTCGTCCCCTCTACCTTATTAGAAATGGTACCCCCCAATTTTCTTCAATTTTCAAAGTTTTATAGTCATTTTTCTTTTGGAGGGGAAGAGAGCATTATACTAAACATTTATATTCTTCTAATAGGCTAGAGAGATGGAAAGTTCAAAAGCATGAACATTTGTAGAAAGTTCGGAGACTCATGGCAGTGTTTCCCTCAAAATACTGAAAATTTCATTACAGGAGTTCTGCGGTTTTTCCAAGATTTGTTAAAACTTTTTTTTTTTATTTTATAACGTAAAAACTTTCTGAGCATGTTTATGAGTCAGACATTATGTTTTTACTCTGAAACCCCTGAAGAGAAAAAGATCGTTTCTGATAATATTTTTAATATTTGAAGGGGGAATACCCCATGAGTCCCCCATCTTGCTACAAATGTTTATGCTTCTGAACTTTTCACCTTTTCGGGCCCCTCAGAAGAATGTTAAAGGTTTATATAATGCCAATTCCGCTCCGAATAAAAATAACGGAACTGAAAAAAAAAGAAAAAAGGGAGGGGATACTATTTCTTGGTGATTCGGGGAAAACGGTGGTCGTATTTAGATTTAGGGGCTGTTTTGACATATGAATAAGCAAGAGTGGTGCCAAAAGCATCTTGACCTTTTTTTTTTCAGCAGCGCAGTATTCTTAATATCAATTCTTTTGCTACGAATCGGTAATTTTAGAGCCGAATAAAAAAAAATTGCTTCAAATTTTCCGAAGCGGAAAAACTAACTAAAATATTTAGTTTCTGTCTGTTGTCTAATGGTGATATTTTTAATTTTAATTTTCGGGAGAAACAGTCTCTAACTTATTATTTAATTTCTTAGATGGAAATAAGAGGAGAAAGAGAAAATGATCTTATCAACATTTCTGTATCAGGAATAGAACATCCTCGAAATTTCATAATTTTTCACTGTAACTATTGAGATTCAGTTGCGTGTTTATTTCCATTTGCTTCATAATTTAATTTATTGCTGTGACCTGAATGATATCGGGAAAAAACGCGCGCTCGCGGACACACACACACACACACACACAAAAAAAAAAAAAAAACAGATTTAAATTTATAAAAGCATCAGTAGAATAATGTGCCGTATAAGTAGACTTGTGTTCCTGTTTTAATTTAAAACAACGGTAAATTATTTTATCATCCGTTTTATTTTTAAAGAACTTTTCCTTTTTCCTTTCTTCGACGCTTTCTTTTATTTTTTTCTTCAAATATATTTTATAATATGTTTTATTATTTAAAAATTGTTTCTGAAGTGACTTAGTAAAGAACGGACTATGAAACCTAGGGCTGCAAAGCTGCAATAAAAAATGCGTGTCAGTCATTTGAACGGACAATTTATACTAGCTCAGCAATTAAAAATTTTAATATACAAAAGAAAAAATCAAATGCCGTAAGTTGATGAATGTAAAAAAAAAGTTTAAAGCACTTCTATAAGTATTTTTTAAGCTACAGTAACTCCTGATCATCCACTGATAAACGATAGCTAAAATCGATAACATTGAATGTAAAAAATATCCTTAGCTAAAAAAATAAACAATGACTCACTCAAAATCACCGTGAAAGAAAAGAAAACTAAAGCGTGAAAGACCTACGGATAATTCGAGAGTGGATAATCGGGAGTTTACAGTAGAAGTATTTTATGAATTGCTTAAAATGAAACTTGACATACATTTTGACAAAACGTCACTTTGAATGCTTGAAGTTATAAGCATTTCCTAGCTATGATAATTCAAACCAAAACCCTAAATTCGCGTTTAGAGGGAAACATTCGAAACGCATCTCTTCCGAGCAGATAGAGATCAGAAGCTTGTGAGAGACGCGGAATCGAAATGAGCATCCATCTTCCACGGATCACTTGACAAGCAGGAGCGGAGCCGGTAGTTTGGCGGGCTTGGCGCAAGTTGTGAGAGTGGTAACCCTAGTGGGGAGCAGTAGCTCAACGAGTGGCTTGAATGTTTGCTCAACGGGAAGATAAATGTTTGTTGTCGATTTGTATGGGCTCCGCGCGGAATGCAAGCAAACTCGCGCCAAATAGAAAAGCGATCTCCCACGAAGAAAGTGTCAGTCGGGATCCGGACTTCTTGGAGAGCAGACGTGCATTGCGAGAGAGATGGCAATGCCGAGCACGATAGTTGTCGGGATTTTGCTCCAGCTCTTGATGGTGCAATGCTCAACGGACACTTTGATTACGAGGACATGTGAGCCCATTCACATTGAGCAATGCAAGGGAATAGGATATAATGTCACCGGAATGCCCAACTTTGTCGGCCACGACATGCAGAGTGATGCTCAGTTCCAGATCCAGACTTATCAACCGTTGATTCAGTATGGCTGCTCATCTCGTCTGAAATTTTTCCTTTGCTCCGTGTATGCACCGATGTGCACCGAGAAAGTCCCTCAGCCGATAGGACCTTGCAGACCCTTATGTGAAGCTGTCCAAGGGCTGTGCGAGCCCGTGCTTCAGGAGTTTGGATTCCCGTGGCCGAAAGCGCTGGATTGCAGTCAATTTCCACCCGAGAATAATGAGAAGCATATGTGCATGGAAGGTCCCCAGCACGAGGAGAAGAAAACTGTCCCACTCCGTGAAAGAAGCCGCCCTCGCCCTAATACACAGAGAGTAGACCAGAGAGTGGGTTCCGTAAACCGTGCGGGAGGCCGGCCGAGCAATCCCCAGTACCGAGCGATCAACCGGCTGCGGTGCAAGCATCTGCGTTCCTCTGACCGCTACTACTATGTAAACAAGACTGGACGATGCGCTGCTGCCTGTCACGCTGATATTCTGTTCTCGAAGGAAAATAAGGACTTTGCCCAGGTGTGGATTGCCGTGTGGTCCTGCCTCTGCTTTATGTTCTGCCTGTTCACGATCGTAGACTTCTTCACCAACAGTAAAAGGCAGTTCAAGTATCCAGAGAAAATCATCGCCATCTTAAGTTGGTGCTATTTCCTCTTAAGCAGTGGTTTTTTCATACGGCTGATTGGAGGACGCGATGATACCTCGTGCTATTCGGACAAAAACTATCCGGAGCCCCTGCTCGTTCAAGGCGGATTTGACAACATCAACTGTACCATCGTTTTCACCCTTATGTACTACTTCCAAATGGCGAGCAACGTGTGGTGGGTGATTCTCTCTCTGACTTGGTTTCTGACAGCTGGATTGAGATGGAGCATTGATACCGTGGAAAACTTCGGAACCTTCTTTCATGTCATCGCTTGGGTTGTGCCGGCTCTCAAGACCATCGCAATTTTAGTGATGCGTGCTGTCGATGCCGACGAACTCACCGGGATGTGCTATGTTGGAAATCAAGATCCTGACCTCCTGCTGCAATTTGTGCTCATCCCGTCCATCATCTACTGGGTCTTGGGAGTCATTTTTCTCTTTGCTGGCATGATTACTGTTTTCAAGAATAAGAAGTTGAGATCCAAGCTTTCTGCAACCGAAGAGAAACACGAATTGCTCATGGTGCGTATTGGAATCTTTGCTATCTTGTACGCCGTTCCAGCAACTTGCATTATAGTTGCTAATGTTTATGAATATGGTACTAAAGATCAGTGGTTGGCTATTAATTCCGATGTGCGACCGAATGTCGAAATCTTCACACTCAAAATTTTCATGTCTCTGGTCGTTGGCTTTACAACTAGTGTGTGGCTTTGGTTTTCCCGCACTCCGTTTTTTGTACGACGAAATTTCAGCTCTTCGTTTTGTGTGCGACGCAAAGAGTTGCCAGCATGTGCCTCCGAAAATCGCATTATGCTTCTAAACGAACATCAAAACCAAAAAATGACAATTGTGTGAGGAAACTGACGTTTTCAATAACAACTTTGAGTGAACTTCTCAATGAACAGTGCTTAATTTATTAGCTTTAGTTTTTTTATGTGATTCTCATTTGCTTACCTGCATGAAGTATTGACAATGTTCTCATATACCCTAAAACGTGAATCTTTGTTGTGGTCTATGCAACTGTAATATAGAGCTTATTGTGGTGGAAACGACAGGGTTGGATACTAATTGCAAAGTCATAAACGTGTGAATTCGAAGTTGGGTATTCCACTCAAAGATTCACGTAAGTACTTTTGCAATCATTTGTTTTCAAAGTAATTTATATACCATCTTGGTGATTCATGCTTTTTTGTTTGACTACTTTTTGTTTTTATTCTGGTTTTTTGTGTTCACTGGTGAAACTTTGTTTCCTATTCATTTGTTTTTGTTTATTTTTTGCTGTTTTTTACTGTATAAATTTGTACTTTTTTACTCATTATATTTGCATCTTTATTTAGTCATATTTGCTTTTTTTCTTCTCTCATTACAAGTTACAGGCATTTCATTTAGATCCTGGGGAAAATATGACTTCTTCCTAAGTACTACTGATATAATTTATTAAATGAAAAAAATATATAACAATTCACAGAAATATTTGACAGTAATTGATAATGGATAAAACATTTTGTATTTTCAGGTCTTATCATAGCATAATCCTTTCCGTAATAACTGTAAGTTGTATTTCAAGATCCAGTAATTTTTACATCTGGAGAAAATTGAAATTGAGTACTAAAAATCATGAGGTTTATTCTAACTGAAAAATTTAAGCTAGAAAACCTGCGTCCTAGTAACTGATGTACAACATATTTCACATTTTCATTCATTCAAATTTTTTCTTTAAAATTCTCGGAAAAAATACCAGATTGACTAAGGTTGAATCCATGTCTTTATACTTATTTATTAAATTTTACTTTTTTTATTAATTTATCATTTATCATCACATCACAAATTTGAAAATATTTATTGCATAAAACATGTCAGAGAAAATTGTGACATGTTTCATTAGACTATCTATGTAATTCATACATCACTTAGTTATTCGTCTTTATTTCGCACTTACATAAAAAAAATCAAAAAAAGTTAAAATTTTTAATTTTCGATATTGATAAAAATGGGTCTAATTAAAAGTTTCAAAATGCAAGATTTCAAAGATTTTCGTATGATCAAAATAGCTTTTGCACATAATTGGAGTTTAACTCTTTTAATTTTTAATCATTATACCCGAACACTCACATTTTCTCAAGCTCAAAAGCCACTTGAATGACGAAATTACGTATAACAAAATCAACGTATCTTTTTTTTTATTTTTTCATTTTCTATTGTCATACGCTCTTTTTTATCATCATCACTTCTATTAATTTTTAATGTAATAATTTCACCATCGCAAACATTTTCACTATATACACAACCAATTGCTGAAATATCCACAAATCCATATTGATATAAGTACTGCAATTACTTTATTCTCTCATGCATAGAAGAAAATTTTGAAATAGTGGAGATAAAGTAAGATAATAATATAAATAAAGAAAAAGAATAATCTTTTAGGGTTTGGGAAAACAGATATAGTTAGTTGATAAAGGAAAAAATCAATCGACATCTATAAAAGTAAAGAAGGTTGTTTCTCTTTGAAAGAAAACTGAATAGCAATGGAGATCAATTTAAATATTTGGAATCATCTAGATGAGATACTCGTAACTATGAGGAAAAAAGGAAGAGGGGAGACCAATAGTTACTTGTCAGACACAGAAAGCAACATACAGGTTGACCCAGAACACTTGAACGGCATCGTAAATGAAATATTAAGTTATATTTTACATGTCTTTCAGGATTTTAAAAAAGAGAATAAACAAAGGACCATCAGCTTCTTGGAAAAGCGGCTGAGAATTTTAAATTATTGGTGCAAAAAAAAGAAACACTACAAAGCTTTAAAAAATAAATGATTGAATAAAAATAATATAAAATATTTATACAGTCGAAGCTCGTTATAACGACCACTCGTTATAAAGACTATCTCAATATAAAGACCGATGTGAAAAACCCCAACCTTATCTCAATATACTCTATGTTCTACTTCTTATAGTGACCACTTGTTATAAAGACCTTTTTCTGTGGGACGGAGATGGTCGTTATATCGAGCGTCGACTGTATTAAGAAATTCTACAATTTGAAAGGAATAATTTCCTAATAATCTTTCAGAAATCCAACGAATCTGAGACACTATGAATCTGAAACTAGGGGCTGTTGAACACGGCATTTAAACTTTTTTCCCCACATATTTAGGTGAAAAAGCGTTTAATGCACATTAGGTATTCATAGCAATGTTTGAAAGAAAACAATAAAAAGATGACAGCTTTTTCAGAGTTACGAGCACATTTTTTATCTCTGATTGACAGAAAAAGAAAATGCCTAGAAACATCATTACGAAAATCACAGCTTAGTGAGCAATTCTGCGGGCATTCACGAAGCAAAAGGATAAGTATTTTGAAACATACAGCAAAAAACAGGCATTTTTTTTAAAGAGACCTCCCCTGACTCATTATTTCTTAATCTGAATTTAATGGTATAATTGAATCTCTAAAATACATTTTGGATAAGTTTAGAAGAATAATTGAAAACATGGTTACTTAATTGATATTAGCCGCAACCTATGAAAAGTAATTGAGATTCTATAAGTGATTCTTCTAAAATTTAAAAGGAATAATAAATGTCTTTATTAGAAACGATTTTCGAATGAATTTAAGCTAAAGGACAATATAGAAAACATTTAATAGTTCATACTAAGAATAATTATGAAAACAAAAACGAGTTAAGAAAATAATTGCTTTGGAATAAAAAAAGAAAAAAAGAACCTTTTTAGCCTTTAAAAGTGAAAAAAAAAACTATTTAAAATTCAAAGAGCATCTAGTTTAATGTTCCAAAAGCATTTCTTCACTTTGTATAGTATAGTGGAGGAAATGATGAATTTGTTAAGATATGCTTTTAGTGGCAATACCTTATTGATTTCTGCATTTGATCAAATACAAATCTTCTTAAACAAGGAGATAAACTTATTATTATTCAGTTTTCATGTATTATTTTATTTTACTTCTCTTTATAAAACACATTTCAATTTCAATTTAATTTCAATTTATTTCAATCAAGGCAATACAAACCACAAGCAAAAAATAGACATAACATAAGACGAATACAACAATAAATAGAACACAAATACAGAAAAAAAAAAGAACAAAATTAAAAAAACAAACGTCAAGTATATACATCATAAACCAAAAAGCCCTGATTAAGTAAAGGGAGTAAAGGCTGTAAAAAAAACAGCCTGACGAGCTCCCATCACTCAAAAAAGACAACATATTACAAATATGTTGTCTTTTTTGAGTTATTATACAACATATTACAAATATGTTGTCTTTTTGGTAAATTTGTTTATGTATAGACAACATATACAAATTTACCAAAAAGGAAATTATCCATTTCATAAAAATGTTCAGGAGGTGGGAAAAAATGAGGCTAACAGCTAAGTAGCTTTATCGTATTTTCTGCGTACAGAATTAAGCAGAAAGATGTCCCAAAGTAAGAAATTCGTGTATAAAAAATCAGGTAGATATGAGTGCCTTTTGGACGAAAATAAAAATGTTTTTATAGCTCCAACTTCACCAAAACCCTAATATATGACCACTTCATATCATCATATTGAAGTACTTAAAACTTAACAGGAGTGGATCAAAATTTGAAAATGTTGGACATGATGCTTTTTTGAAAGTAAAAAGTTTTCGTAAAACAGATTAATCACGATATGTTCTCTTTAGTTTTGAATTAAAATTGCGGGGGATAGATTTGTTACTTTGTGATCGAAAAAACAAATTTTATCCTTTAATAAACTGGGGTATTTTTCGTTTGGACTTAAGAGCTTAAAGCCATCTGAAAGATAGAGAAAATGCCAATAAATGAGTTTCTCTAAAAAGTGGAAATTTGCCCTTTGGAGTACTGAAGATAACTCTTCATATGTGAGTTGTTTAGAATCAAAACCAGTTGTATCTATTTCTTAAAATCCGTAGTTCCAAAGACAGAACTATGAATCCAAAGGAATTTGATTTAAAATCCTCACATTTTATTCACTTTTTGTTGAGATGTAGTGGTTTTTGATTAAAGCCATTGGTAAAAAGGAGCTTTTGAACTTATATTTTTTAAGATAAAATTATTTCTCATGAAAAGTATAGATTTTAAACGACTCATATGTAAAAAAACGTTGCCTGGTTTGAGGAATTCAAATTGATTTAAGGAACACATTTTTAACAACTTGAAGACGCAAAAGGTATTGCTTTGTTCGTCTTGCAACGACAACAATAAGCTACTAAATCTTTTACTAATTTATTTGCGATTCTGAGGGGATAATATACCTTTTTGCAGAAATCACGCATCTCAATGGGAACAAACTTTGAAATATTTGTGTGAAATTATTTTTCCTAGAAATTAAATTTTAAAGATTTTTCGTCCTATTCAACATTCTTATATGGCAAAAGCAAAAATCTGAACGTATTCTTTGTTTTCGGAGAAACTACTTTTGTTTTTTTAATAACAGTGGGTATAAGTAAGGGAATCATACTTTGGTACATTAAACTTACATGAAATACCTATGAAAATAAAATACAGAAATTTTACTTTTATTATCTAGTTAAACTTTATAATGAAAAGCATTTAAATTCCTAAAAATGTATGTTATAACACATCCGTAAATTATGATGAGGACATGAAAATACTTTTTTTTTGAGAATGACCCATATGAAATGATAAAAAATGTGTCTTATTACAACTTTACAGCCCTTTTTTCGACTGCATTATTAGTGAAGGCGTCTCAACGGAGGCCCATTATCCGTGGGGTTGGATTTGGCCTACAATCTTAAAGTTTCTGAATGAGGTCCTGTAAAAACAGTAATTAATGAAAATAATATTTAGTTCCATTCTGCACACAACTTTTTTTGCTACAAGCTTTGGCAGTCTTTTTTTCATCGGAAACTTAAAATTGACCGAATCCTTGAAATTATTGACAGGGGCGTGCTTAGAGTTTTAGCGGCCCTCTGCGAAATTTGTTTGAACATTCGATAACTAATTATTTTTTTCTTTATTCATTTCCTCTCTCCTAAAACATATACATATAAATTATTACACACTGCAACATGCACCAATACCAATCCCAGCACATAAAAACCGGCAATTATTTTGACATTTTACTCTATAAAATTGCTATATTACGTGAATTAAAAATAAAAAAAGAAAGGAAAGATACACACAACAAAATTTACCAAAAACAAACATTTATTTGGAAAAAATGAAAATCTAGAGATAAATAAATAAAATTGAAAGAAAAAAAGTGAAGAATAATTTTTCTAACTTTTTGAGCAGCAAATTGATCAATTAAATTTGAAAAATCTAAAAAAACACAAAAATAAATCTGCGCATCGCACTTGCATTAAAGACTGAAATTTTTGTAGTCAACAAATGTAAACCACGGTATGTAGTTAAGGGTAAGTAATAAAAATTAGAAAAAAAAAAAAATCGCCCCTCCCTTGAGAAATTTTTGGATCCGCCGTTGAGAATTTCAAAATCAGTGTTTCTGAACTTTTCTTTAAAAAAAAGTTGTTTTTTTTTTTTTTTTTTTTTGGTAGCTGAACAGAAGTATGTAAATTCATAGCAGAATTTTGCTTTGCTTTCTCAACAAAATTAACAAGCAAATCGTACCATATACATAAAGAGGTGAGAAATTTGAAACTTTCAATATCCCTTGCAAGTTTTGCATTTTGACTCGATTACAGTTTCAGATATTTCAATTAATTTATCCTAAATATCCGTCAATTTGAAATCTAATATCTTTGATACTTTCGATTCGGCATTCTCATCTTGTGGCTATATGCTATACATTAAAATTTTAACATACAGCTTTAGAATGTCCCATCGCTGAGTAGAGGTAGAAAATAAGATGTATATTTGCTGAATTTTTCCAAAAAACAAGTTTGCCTTTGCACAAGAAACGAATTGAAGAATTTGTATTTTATATATTTTAAAAGTTTGAAGATAAAAGTGTTTTTTTTTTTTTTTTTTCACGCACACACAAAAATATTTTGTTCTCTTGTAATACTTTAGCGGCCCCAAAATTTCAAAATATTTTAGCGGCCCTGTGCGGTGGCACAGTTTGCCACCCTCTAAGCACGGCCCTGATTATTGAGATATATAAAAAAACTTTTTTTCCTCCACATGATCAGATATTGGCCACTCATATGACTAAGTCCTTAAAAAGCACTTTAATCTTCTTCCCCGTTATCGATATATCACCTTTATTTGTTATTCTCCAGAATGTGTAAAATTTGAACCAAAATATTTTTTAGTTTCAAACCTTATGTTTCCTACTTTTCGCATTTTTACATGAAACTGTTACTTGTTGAAAGTGACCATAAACAATGGCCCCACGAAACTAATTATTTTACTGTTAAATAAAAAAGTAAAAGTTTTAAGTAAAAATGTAAAACTAAAGAAAATCACGGAGGTGATGTAGTAAGAAAATTAATAATTACTGTCTTAAAATAAATTGTAAGTATTTAATCAACTTTCCAAAGTAGTAAACTTTGAGAATATATAAAAAAAATTATAATTAGGTAGATATCTAAAATTAATGAATCCAGCCTCCATTATTTATTCCTCAGTGACAACGATATTGACACCCTGAGGTTAGATTCACGGAGATAAGGAACTCTATAAAAATGAACCTAATGAATGCATTTTTCAGCGAAAGAAATTTTTTCTTTGTTGTTACATTTTGCTTTTTCTTAGTATATGAAATCGTAAAATCTTCTGTTTTTAGATTAATTTTCATGAATGAACTCTAAGCTCACGGAGTTAAAAATTCCCAATTACTGCTATTCTCAATAACTGTACTGCTATCTGACAATGAAAAATGAAATTTTATGTTCAGGTAACGGAGGTTGGATTTATTGTGTGACGCAATTCAATATGATATTAAAACAAATTAAATCCCAACATAAAAAATTAAAATATCTCAAAAGAATTTAGTACTTGAGACATTTGGGGAAGAAATGAGAAATAAATAAATAAATGTATATTTTTAATTAACCTAGTTATTAAGGAACATTAAGATCTACACCAGGTGTGTGACATGCTACATAGTTGAGAATTCATTAGGATGTAAACGAGAAAAAGATTAAAATATTTTTTTACAAAAAAAAATGTTGGAGGATTTAAATGGATAGATTTTTATTGAAGTGAAAAAGTCCTTTCAAGTGAATTATTTCTTCATTTTTACTGTAAAATGCATGTGACGGAAATGTTACTTTTTGAAGAATAACTCTTTTGTCGTAAGAAACCCCATTGACATGTTCTCTACTTGACACTACCTAAGAAGCTGTATTAGTTACATCGGTTTCCCAGAGATTTTCTAGTAGAATTACCCTCCCCCTTCCTTCTCACAATATAACATTAACTTCCCTTATTTCTCAAACTCTTTTCTTTTCCTTCTCTTTAAGTTATTAGATTGAAAAATGTTATTTGGTTATATTAACTGAAAATATGTTTCCCTCTACAGTTTTGAAATGATGCATTTTGCGAATATTACGAATGTCCAGAGCATCACTAAATAACGAAAGAATGAATATTAAATAACATACATTGCACATTGCAGTATTTTATCTAAAGCTAAACAAATATGTCAGTCATAGGTGCCGCATCAAGCCAATCAGTCACCAAGAAATTTTGTGTGTTCCAGATGCAAACTTCCACTCCTATTTATTCAGCATTAAAATACTCTTAATGTAAGCGGAGAATATGAATTTTGGAGAGTTTCCACTTTCCACCTAACTTCTCATGCTGAGTAAAAAAAGTTGATTCTTTAAGGCAACTGACTAACAATCATGAACTTTAAAATTGTTTCTGAGCAAAGAAGCAAATGATATTTTTTAGAGATAAGCTTTTATTCTTTATTACATTTATTTACTTATTTATTTTGCATTTGTTGGGGAGAGGCAGGGGTTACACCACAAATTACCACCTCGGGTAACACCCGTACTAGGTCCGCCACTGTATTTTATATGATGGAAATCTAAAATATCGTGATGGAGCTTCCAAATATTAGTAGAAACTTTTTCTTGCCATCATGCAATTAAAAAAACGTGTATTTATAAGGGGAAACTAAACATCATACTGACCAAAATTGTTCGTAATATAAGGGCATAATGAGTTATTACATATTTGTCACGGCAGAACGAAAAGTTGCATCATACGGAAAGCAAGGTTTAAGAGTAAGAAAAACCTAAACAGTCTAAATTTAAAAAAAATAATGATGATAATAAAGCTTTTTTTAAGGTGCTTTATTAACTCTTCTTTCATGAATACTATGCACTTCAGGTTATTTGATCATGTATATAAAAGCTGTGTTTAAAAAAATAATCTATATTTTTCTCTGTGATGTTAACGAAATTACACTTTATTATATAAAAGGAACTAGATGAATAGGATTATAAAGGAACTAGATGATTAAATCTAATTGGAAAAAATCTTGAAGCTTGTTGCCTTTAAAGGAAAGAAGGTAAAAACAGTATTTTAAAATATTGAATTGTTTAACCATTTATGCTCCGCAATATGCTTCTCCACACTGTCAAAGGTTTAATATGCGCATGCATATTGAATCTTTGACAGTGAACTAGATGGACTTCCACGTAGGTTTATAAATAATCTATTTTTTCAATAACAGAAAAAAATAAATGCGAATACTTCTGTACATACTTATTGTTTATTTATTATTATTTAATGAAATCAGCGACTTTCCTGACCTACAAGGTTTAAGGTAAATAAAAAAGTCTCACAAATATAGCTAATATCCATTTTAAATTTAAAAGAGTCTGATGCATTTTTAGACACCTGATTGTTTAAACATAAAAGCTTTACAATATGCTTCTCCGCGCTGTTTAAGATTTAATATACGCGTCAGATGTGTGTGGACTTCCACATATACTATAATTATAAAATAATCTGCATTTTTCAACGACTGATAAAGAATAGCGTATCCTCATGTATGTTAATATTCCAAGTAAAAGCAGAGGCAGTGGACTTAAAATGGTAGAAGGTAAAACATCTTTATTAAAATCAAACGAACGTTAAAACATGAAAGAGATAAAAACACAAACTGAAATAACTACATAACTACAAGACGAACACCAAGAGGCGGCAACCAACTGCTGAACTACATGCCGAACTAACTACACGTGTAGAACACACAAGACTATATGGAATGCCAGATGACGTAAATCACCTGATCCAATCCGAGCCATAGTTACATTTCACTTCGTTTCCAAAATCAGATGGTTTAGAATTGTGGTTCAATAATGTACGTGCTAATTATTTTTTATTTACTCATTTAATATGAATTTTGAGAGTTTCTTCACCTGAACTCCTGAACATATAAAGCAGCGGTAGGCAACACGTCGATCGCGATCGACCGATCGATCTCGGGCCCATTTCAAGTCGATTCACGGCAACATTTTGAATATTTGCTTCATGTCTGAGTAGAATTAATAAACATTAATTTCTGGTACAACATTAATTTAATCAATAGTTATCTGAAATTCTGTCTAACTTTGATTGTCACAGGATTTTTCTATACTCACTGTTTTAATAGTTTTAAAACAAGCAATGTACTTGGGGCTGGAGGTATTTTCATGTAAGTTAGCAATACATTATTTTAGGAATTTAAAGATAATTACTTCATAAAAATTGAAGTCTTTTTTGCTTAAAGTTTTCACGATTTGAAGTCGGCAGTGTCAACTTAACCGTATGCAACACATCTGTTTGTTCACAGCGCGCATCACACCCCTCCGCCCTCCCCCAAGTCGATCTTGTGCTCACATCAAACTGGGAAAGTAGATATTTAGTAAATTTAGGTTGCCAACCGCTGATATAAAGTATGGTAAATGTGGAGAATAGCTCTTTTAAGTTTAAATAAATCTGATACTTAGTAGATATTTGAAATTTCAGCAACAACACTACTTGGAATGGAAAGGGAACGGAAGTACAAAATGCATCATAAGTACTAGGGATGCACCAATAAGCAAATTGGCCGATTACCGATTAATCAGCTGTTGATAATCGGCCGATTAATCGATAAAGCCGATTAATGATAAGGATGATTGTTTTTAATACTATCAATTTTCCCATCACTGTTTTTTCTCTCTTATAGAATTCCGAGTTTGGAGATAGTAATTTATTTCTGAGAGAAAAAAAATTTTCCGATTTCCTAGTTTTCACAAAATAATTTCACTATTATTTAATTTTTATATTATTGTCAATTCTATTACATTAACACATTGTTAATTATTTTAATTGGACATAAAAATTCAAAAAATAGGGGGGTGGGGGAGTCTGTGGTGAGCACTCCAATTTAGGAGTACTTTTAATTAAAATTTTTTAAATAATTGGTAGCAACTTAATTCAAGACTTTCATTCTTTGTGAAAACTAGAAGTTATCTAAAAGCACTGTGCTAAGGAGATAACTATCGTCACATGAAAAATGTTGCAACGTTGTCTATGATATTTACTCAAAGTAAGAGAATTAATTTATTAAACACTTTATATCAACTGTGAGGGTTATAATGACTGTTTATAAAATTATTTCTCATAGTCTCTTAGTTAAGGTATACTTTCAAGAATAATATTTAAGAAAATATTTTTTCGGTCGATTAATCGGTCCGATATTGCCGATTATTAATAATCGGCAAAGTGGCCGATTATGGCCGATTAATCTGTTCATCCCTAATAAGTATCTTAGAGAGCGGGTAGAATATTTGAAATGCTTACACCCCCTACGAGTTGCGAAAAGAAGCAGGAAAGACTGTTTTACAGAGATTCACGGTAGAAATGTCGAGTTTTATCTTCCTGTACTTCGTGCGAGGAAGTAAAAACGTAACAACTTATTGCAACTATAATTCTTATTTAAACTTATTCAGAATGTTGTATGGTAATTTAAATCTTAAAATCTTGTTTCTAAACGGAAAATTAGAAACTCGTGATGGAGCAAGGTTCACGATTTAGAAGAGCACTCTTATAATATCTCTAGCTTTTCAAGTATCAAAATTATTATATATGTTTGCTTTCAAAGTATCATCGAACTATATTTTCTTGTAGCCATGAAATTCTAAATAATAATAATAATAAGCTCATAGACGCAAATACCTCTTTGATCGTCGATAAACTTCCAATTATCTGAGGACGGATTATCCTCAGACTTTCACTTTTATAAATAGAAAAGGAAAAAAAGAGAGAGAGAGATAAAAAAAACTGCAATAATTAACTGAATGTAGATAAATGCACCGATTTTAACTTAAAAAGTGGAAAATCATTTTTTGACTATACTTACTGCATTTTAGATCTACATTACTTACTGACTTTAGAGTTATACTAAATAAACTTGTAAACGAATGACTTGACTAGTCTTGCTGGCAACAATTCAATTCCCTAGCTTGATTTGTTCACAATTTGCTTGTACATGTGTGTAATCCGTTTTCAATAATGAGCAATCTTTTTCTAGCTTTTGACCAACATTTTTTTACATAACGTTTTTAGCTATAGCTTAAATGTATGTGAGTATTTTTATTTTTTTAAGCTACGCACCTTAGTATCGTTTTTTCCCTAATTTGTGGATTATCCGTGAAATCTTGATTATCTGTGTTTGCCTCACCATCCCATTCTGTGGGGGATCTAATTGTACTTACTCGCTTACTTAGTCTCGGTAAAAACACGTGAATACTTGTGTGACACAAAGCAATAAAAACATTTCCTCCAACAAAAGGGAGAAAAACTCAGACCTCCAGAAATCCTGGCCGTTTCTATAGGTGGTCGAAACGAGTGATTTAGAGTACGTATACACCCTCTTTTTAATGCCAAGATCTGTTACTGGTTATTACCGCAATTAACTGGAGAAACATTGTTTCGTGAGACAATCGGATGCTGTATAGGACTTCAGTTATTTTTTGTTTTTGAAATCTTCACAGTAGCGTAGCCTTTTTTCTTCTTTGCTTTTTAGCTTATTTGAAACTCTCAAATGTTCGTACAATGAAAGAAAACAGTTTGTTTTGCAAGAAATTCAGTCGTCATTCGAATTCGAATTGTGATGCAAATAACTTGCTGCGTCATTTTCGTTCATAGATTGTTAAATGGGTGATTCTCCAAAATCCTAACAATATCATGTCCCCGAAGAATAACACAAAAATTATCTTACCTAGAAAGTTTTTTTTTTTTTTTATTATTTATCAGAAATACTTTTCGAGATTATCCTTTTCAAATTAAAGCAATTCTTCGTTTATTTTTTCCTACAAAAATTTTTGAATATCTCTAAAGTCACTCTTTTTGCGTGTTTTAACCTCTTTCTTAAATGTGCTTAAATTATTTAAAAAAATTACGTTTATATTTCACAAGTTTAATTTGTAATGCTGAGTTGTGCATATTTAAGAGTGTAAGATATTATTGTTTTAGTTCATTTTTTTAAACAAATAAGGTACATCATTTTAAAGTTTGTTCCAAGGTTTGCGTGCCAATATCCTGGCGTAGAAATAAGTTTAATTATTAAAGGCAAAAATAATTAATTTTGAATGTGCAGTACTACAGCAATGTTTATTCTCATTACTTCTTTAGATTAATTGAGTATTTTGTTGATATGATTTGCCTGCTGTTCTCATTACGATTCTGAAGTTCAAAATTGAGGTGTATAACATTTTTAATGTCACTATCCTGAACACCATTTCTGTTTTAATTGAAATAAAAATAATAATTCTGCCTGTACTGTGTAATTGAGTTAAGAGGTTGGAAGAGATAAAAATAAAATTTTATAAAAAAAAGTAAAACCGACCTCAAAAACGCAGCTGAAAATAGCTCTAAAAAGTAAAAAATAAATTTATTCTTTGAACACCATCGATACTACTTTTAAACATGAGTTTTGAAGTCGGTGCCGAAACAGTTAATAAAATCATTCGTACCCATTGATTGTACCATTTGATTGATTTTTCCTCTCAAACAACACTTGGAATTGATTATGAAATATTTATGGCTGTTTTTATTATGAAACATGTAACTGAAGAATGGGCACGAATGATTTTATTAACTGTTTCGGCACCGACTTCAAAACTCATGTTTAAAAGTAGTATCGATGGTGTTCAAAGAATAAATTTATTTTTTACTTTTTAGAGCTATTTTCAGCTGCGTTTTTGAGGTCGGTTTTACTTTTTTTTTATAAAATTTTATTTTTATTTCATTCTTTTCAGTGTAAATGTATACCCGGAATAGTGTCATGTTGCCATCGTGACGCTTCATCTCACTTTACTAAAGCGTCTAAAATTTTAAGCGATTGCCACTAACAACATTTTTTTTTTCTTTTTAGGATTTATTTCTATGCTGATTTAATTAAAACATTTTTAAATTACTAGTTTTTTACCCGATTATGATTCTAAAACTGGCCTACAGGTTAATCCACAAAGTAAATATTTACCGCCGATTCATTAGTGCATCACTAATTTTAAAATTTAAAAGTTTATGTGATGGGAGCCTGAAAATATATTTTTTTAAAAATTGGGGTACTCAGGACTAAATATGTTCTATCAGTAAAACTGCGATTTGCATGCCGCATAATCGTTCGACGTAGACAGTGCATTTTTTTTCTGCTGCTTGAAAATCCACCGACTCCGTCGAGCATCGAACTTAAGCTCTTGCGAATGAGAGCCCAGCGTCTTACCGCTAGGCCACTCTATCGGCGAGCTACTGTGACCTAATGGACATCAAATCGCAAGTGTGTGCGCGTGAAATTTGAAATTCAATTCATGCGCAAAGAGGGTGCGCATGAACGGAATTCTGAAGACTTCCCTCAATTTCTTCAGGGTTCCGTTCTCAAACCCCGCATCAGGGGACCATGGGACCACCAGGGAGGTGTACCCTTTCCAACAAAAAAAAAATTACCAAAATCGGTCAATTCAGTAAAAAGTTATGCGTGGTCATACATAAAAAATAAAATATACCGGTCGAATAGAGAACCTCCTCCGTTTTTTCGTCGGTTAAAAAATAACATTCTTTACCTTAAATGAATCGTTTATTTCGAAAAGGTAACATCTCTATTTTGATCTCCTCTGTCTCTTTAGAAAATTAAACAGCGCACGGTTATATTTTTGAACGTCATAATCAATGGTTATTTGGTAAATTATTGCAGTAATTGTGTACTTAACTAAAGGCATTTTTTCATTGATTATGACATTCAAAAATATAACCGTGCGCTGTTTAATTTTCTAAAGAGACAGAGGAGATCAAAATAGAGATGTTACCTTTTCGAAATAAACGATTCAAATATATTTCTGGGCCTAGCTAGCAAGCTTTCAATGATGAAAATGTCAGTATCCTGGCGCAAAAAAAAAAAAAAAAAAAAAATGCCGGTCTCCTGGCATTGATTTTAAAGCACTGGTAATAATACATCCATCAGAATAAAAGGATTTATTTCCAAAGCATTGATGTGAAAGTAAAGATTATGATTAAAAAAAAAAAAGCAAAATTGACAAACGATAAATAAAGAAAAAGTGAATCAGACGAGCAATTCTGTTATTTTTAGTTATTTTAACGTTACTGAAACAGGTAAGAGAATTTACTGTACATTTCTGATACAGAAAAATTTAGAGAGCAGCTTTTTAGAATTAAATAAGTTTGAGCCTAGAAAAAGGCACAATTTTTTAAGGTTACTGTAAAATTAATTCACGGATAATGAGGAGGTAACTTTTGTGTATATATATAACCACAGTGTGTTTGGTTAGCGTAAAGAAAATTATACTATATGTAGATGCATATATATATATTATTAAATGACTGTGTCCGTTATTCAGAGGGTAAGTTATTCTGAGTAAACAATATGGAACAACCTATATAAAGGGGCTGAGATTCAAAGAAATGCCTCCGCTTTTAGAGGTGTCCGTTAAGGGAGGTTTTGAATAGATTTTGTTTTGTCAAACAATGAAAATACTTTTTGATTCAGGTAATTTCTTTATTATTGTTGAAAAAGTTTTGCTAACCAGATGATGAAAATCGTTTTGTTACTCTTCTGGTGCTTATTGTCAAAAATTTGACCGTTTTAAGAGAGGTAACACACTTAAAGTGAGTTCCCTCTATCTTTCTCTTAATAAGTTCCTAACAAAGAGTAAGTAAAATTTTTTCAAAGATTTTTTTTTTCGCACTTTTATTTTTATAAAATTTGTGATTGGAAAATGTCAGGTTTTCGGAGAATTAACCAAATGCTTCTTTTCGTTCATTAAGCAGCATGCTACCCACTGAATCCTACAAGTGTAATTTGAAATCATTTAAAAGAAAGATCATTGAAAGAATTAAAATGTGTGCTGCATTTTTATAAAATACACATAAAAGTGCAATTTCTTCTAAAAAAGAAGGAAGAAATTAAATATGAAGAGCTTAGTTGTTTCCATTTACTCTAGCGTGCAGTACTTATGCGGAAAGTGAACACCAAAATTACAAATCAAAATAGCTGGGAAGGTGAAATTCATAAATAATTGCTTTTAGTAACCTTCCACATGATGCGTAAAATTTATTGAAAGTAGTTACCTTGCATTTGTACGCCTGCTAGAGAGGAAAGTATAAGGTAACTAAACTTTAAAAAACAACTGTTTTTCTCTTCAAACAATGACGACGCATACACGATTTTTTGACAACACTCGAAACTCTCAAAATCTCTTTTATATTTTACCTTTAGTCTTCACTCAGAAATTACCAGAGAAAATGGTACAATGAAATATTTTTTTCACATAAAACAATAGCAAATTTTATTTTTAACTAATAAATTATTTTTAACTAAAAAAAACTTTTCAGTTTCAGCATCAATTTTGAGATTAAAATTTTTCGTATATCATATTTGGGCCGTAGTATTTCACAGCACAAAGACAGCAGCTTAAAAATGCAATTTTAGTGAGATAAATTCAAAAGCCACACATTTTTCAATTATTATTTTTTTTTCGACGAAACTATGAAATTTCAATAAAACAAATGCTCCACTGCAAATTTGCGTCATAAATTTATGATAGAGACTTTTAACAAGTTTTCAAACCTGGAAAATACCCATATCACTTTTTTTGATCTCACACATAACGTTTCAAGCAATCATGTTTCTCTCCAAAGTTAAATTAGAGGCCTAAAAGAAAAATATCTCATATTATAAATTTACTTGATACAGGAGCGCCCCGAAGGGAGGTCCAGGGAGGTCACCGGGACCTCCCAAACATCTTACTCATTTGACAAATTCGGACAACGATTCAGCACATTCAGTGATAGTATTGCATTTTTTTTTTTTTTGCTATATATATATATAGTGTGCGTGCGGCTGCAATCTTTCTTTTGTTTGTTATACACTTGTTCTCTTTGAAAATGAAAAGATACGATTAATAAAAATATATCTCATTCTTTTATTGACGTTATTTACCATAAACCAAACCGTTTCTTTCCTTGGCACCTTTCGGTGAATTCTGTAGTGTGTGTAGCATGACCCCAGACAAGACGGATAATATATAGTGAAAATGCTGCAATGCATAAATGTTGCACTTTGAACGCAAAGAACTCTAATATTATGTGCAGCGACTTCAGTTTTGCTTTTTGGCTTTACTAGCGGATTTTCTCATTCCTCGTAATGAAAAATATTATCTGCTTAACTTCATTTATTTAGTTCCATTTCTTGACTTTCTTCACTACGAAAATAATCGACCGTCGAACTACTTCAATAGTGGTTTTCGTTTTAATTATAGTATACTTAAATACGTCTATCTGTTTTACTTAATTTATTGATTTTGCTTACAATGAAGAGAATTCGTAAACGATATAAAGTTGAGTGTTTAATTTGTGGAAGTACTTTTGATGACGATTATAAACGAAAGCATAAGGAACTTTGCCACGGTGGAAGACATATCTCCGTGAAACTTGCTGGAACTCCAAAAAATCCATTTGATTCTGCAAGAAAGAAAATAAAGACTGCTTCAAGCAGCGAATTATCGCCATTAACGGTTAGTTTTAAATTGATCTTTTTTTCTTCCTCTTTTAATTTGTTTCAATGCATTTTTTTTACTCACTGATTTAAATCAATGGTCATAGGACTCCCACACTTGAGAGCCTGTCGCAATACATTTCGGGAGCCCTTGTTTAACGAGAAAATTTTTTCAAGTGCAGTTTAAATTCCTTTCCGGGCTCTTATGTCACAGTTGCGACATGTGTGACTTGTGTGACCACCGACCTCAATAATTAGAAACAAATAAATTTCTTCGTTAAAGGTCGCCATGCCTTTGGAAAAAAAATGTGTAAAAATTTTAGCCATATTTTTATTTTAATCTTTGTTCAAATTATTTTTCAGACATTATGCTAGAATTTAACAAAATTAGTTTTCATCATTTTCAATAAATTATGCATGTAATATATGAAGAAACTGTGTCGAAAAAAAATCCCGTTATAATTTCGTTGATTCGCCATTGAAAAATAAGCTACTAATAGTGTATTTTCTGTGTAATTGTGTGTGTGTAACTTAACCTTTTTCGGGCTAGCAACTGATTCGCGTCAGTGGCGCAGCCATAAGTAAAACGAAAAAAAAAAAAAAAAAAAATCAAAAATGAAATATTCGTTTTGCATACATAATTTCCCTACACTGCAAAAAATAAACTGTGGTTTTTACAGTATAATACTGGCAGCCGAGGCTCCAAATTAAAACTGTAAAATGCAGAGTAATAAACTAAAACTAGCAACTGTACAGTTTCTTACTGTAAAGTTGAAAATTTTACAGTTTTTTGTCGTAAAATTTAACTGTATTATACTGTAAAAACAACATACATTTTTTACAGTGTACTTGAACACCTTAATAAATCTCGAAGTTAAATTAATACCGTTATGCATAATTTTTATTGGATTAAAGTTACAGAAATTTAATGTCAAACTCAATGACCATTCAACAATATTACATAACATAAGACTTTTAAATGCATACTGGCTGCTGTTATTAACAAGCTCAGGTAATTCAATTTTTTGAATCATGTTTTTTTTTTTTTCTTATAATAAATTTCATCTGTCGTTTCTGGCCATTCCTAATTGGTTCCAACAGCAACCATTACTTTTACTTTAAATTCGTTTTCTTCAATAATCCTTACAACTCAAAGAAACAATGTATTTTCGTACTTCACCACACACCATTCACCAGCTTTCAAAACCCCACAGTTTGTCTATTTCTAGTTTTCAAATCGTAATTGTCGATGTGCGGATCTTCAAAAAATATTTTTGATAAATTTTTCTTTTTCTAACATATTTCAATACCATCAAGAGTGGCTTTTATTTATAAATCCACACGACTTTTCTCATACCCCTTCTGCAGGGCACCTTTTCTGCAGAGTTCAGTGGCATTTTAATGCATAATAAATATATTTCACCTGTAAGAGTTAAGATATTTTTATATTTGTTTTTTCCAAAACATATTTGATAACTTTAAAGCATAACAGAAGTCATTTTTGAATAATTTATAGTACATTATCTCCTAAATATACTGAATGCAGTGATATTGTTTAGAGAGAATTAATATCTTAAAAGCCAAAAAGAAGCATGTAATTTTTAATAGAGGTGTATTGTAATCTTATTAGCAAATAGAGAGATTTTAAGAAATATGATCAATTTAAGAAGATTAATTAAGATTTCTTGAATAAATTACTCCTACGAACCACATAGGTTTATTTCACAGTTTACTTTCTTTATAAACACAAGTATTTAAGCTCTACTTAGGTGACTTACGTTACCTGCATATGTCGGTAACTTACGTTACACGTACAAAAAATTAAATAAACAACATTAAAAAAAAAAACTTTAACTATTTGCTTAATACACACTTATAAGATAGAAAATATAGCATTGTTGACATTGCAGTGCCCTTTCTTTATGCACATCTTGAACTTTAACATGTTTTTGGTAACTTACGTTACATAGAACAGTGCATTTTTGAAGTTTACATAAATCACTTAATTTAAGTGAAAACACTCGTTTTAGTAATTCACAATATTGAATTAAAGCGTAATAATCAATATTATTCTTTAAAAAAGTTATCTAAAGAAAAAAAAATGATTCTTCTAAAAATGTGTGCTGGCCTTAAAACTTTGCATCAGTGAAAATAATGAAGTGCTGTTCAATGTATTTATATGAACTAAAAGACGGTTATACTTGAAAAAAGAGAAAAAAGCTAATTGAAGAATTGTTTATTTAAAACCTAACGAAAAATGAGAAGAAATATTTTTTCTCTTTACTTAGTAACAAGAGGTTAGTGACAAGAGAGGAGAAAGAACAAAACCTTTAGTTAGGTCAAAAAATACTAGTTAATTTGAAAACAAAATAGACATCCTTCGCATTCAACTAAAATATTTTTCTCAAGTTGATATTGACTAGAAGTTACACAGACTAGAAGTTACCTTGAAAAAAAACGCAAAAAATATTAAAAGTATCCAAAGAGTGAATTTCATGTCAGCGGAATGGCAAAATTATAGCACGCACATACAGATGATCTACATCAGATTAGACAGTGACTTTTAATGATATATCAAATGAAACAAAGATTGTTCTTGAGCTAGTTTAGAAGAAAGGTGTTTAGTTCTGGGGATAGGAGAAATTATACACTGCAAAAATGAACTGTTTTTACAGTATAATATCGGCAGCCGAGGTTCCATTTTAAAACTGTAAAATGCACAGTAATACACTGTAAAAATAGCAATTTTACAGTTTATTGCCATAAAATTTAACTGTATTATACTGTAAAAACAACAGTATAATAATGGCAGCAGAGGTTCCAGTTTAAAACGTAAACGTTAAAATGTAAGGTAATTAACTGTAAAATTAGCAATTTTACAGTTTATTGCTGTAAAATTAGCAATTTTTGCAGTTTATTACTATAAAATTAGCTGCATTATACTGTAAAAACAGCATTCATTTTTCACAGTATATACGTAAACTCTGTCATATTAAATTATATACGTATTATACATATACGAAACTTCGAGGATCAGAAATTTCAATGATGGTCCCTTCAGTAAAATAACGGAACGACTAGACATTTTGTTCTTAGTAGCCAAGCATTAAAAAATTAAAATCATATATTTTACTTGACAAAAAGGTGCCCTTCCTTTCAAAGGTGATAGCACACCAATCTCGAATGTTACTGAGCACTCACCCCCCTCCCCTTTCGAATGAGATCAAGAACTTAAAAAATTCATTCTCCTATAAAATATTCGATGGCACAATCTTCGCCATGGTTATCCTCACCCATCCCGCCTAGCATGCATCCTCAATCAGTACTCATAGACAGTTTTTGTTCACGTAATACTGAATTGACTTTAATTAAGCATATTTTAGTGTAAAAATGACTTAAAATCGAAAGATTTTTGCACATGCGATCACACACGTAACGCGCTCATATCACACACTTGAATCACACACGTAAAGCTACATTTAAAATTTTGTGAAAAAAAATTAGAGGAATTCCACACAAAAATTAATGTTTCAAATAATCCTAGGTATGCTCGGTTGTCATACCCAAGAGAAATAAAATATATTTTATTTAACTTTATCAAAATTTTTAGTGCTCTTTGCCAAAAAACAGCTTCAAAATCTCACTCACCTAATGCTGGAATGGCCCACCACAAGTATAATAATAGTGTTTCCTTTTACCCCAACCGACTGTTTTTTTTAAATTGAAGTGGCGATTACGTTTTATAAAATATATGCCATAATTAGTATCTTCACATTTAAAGATGAATCGAAATAAATCGTAATAAAACCTCTTCGTTAACTTATGTAATTATTCCTTAGACTCTATAAACTTTTTTTAGCTGTCTTTTTTTCTCGAAGCAATCAACGAATTGCTTCGCACTTTCATTCTGACCTTTGTTGACTTCCTTTCATTTTTGACTCTGCCTGCTGCTGCAAGTACGGATCCGCTCCTCTGGTCCAGCGCCTCCGCTCCTCCATGGTGGTGGCGTTCACGCTCTACACACTCACACACGCGTGCATACGCGCACACAACTATCGCAATTCGTGATTACGAAAAGCACAACTTGAATTCAAGACGTCAAAATTCAAATCATTTTAATTAATTTATTTATTTATTATTTTTATTATTATTTGTAATTAAAAAAAATAATCAATCCAAGATAATTTTTCACAAATTTTTACCGGTTCGTGATCTCGACATGTTTGAGGAAACCCTTCAGAATCTCATGGACACCTCACTGTATTCGTGTTAGAGCAGTATTTTAAATTTATATTTAAGAAATTTCACTTTCTCGGCTATTTTGATGTGAAATTTGGGTATTTTCGTTTACACCATGCATACTGTACTATGGGGTAAATGGGAAGAATTAAGTTTTTCTTACTTCCTGTTTTTCGGAAGATTAAATTTTTATGTAAACTACACACTTTTGCGTGTATTTTACCACACAAAACCAGCTCATAAATATGTACCAATTTCATAAAAGAAATGATCTAGAATTTCGTTGTTATTAAAGGAAAGGAAAAAAAAGTTAAGTTCGTAACGCAAATTGCACCCAGAAAATGTATGTACTCCAGTAGTATAAAGGGGCAATTCCGTTTTGAAGGAAAAAAAAACTAGTTGCTGCACAAAACAGCTTGCAAAGACTCCAAATATATCGTCGGCACCATGCTAAACTAACGAATGTAAAAAATCGCGTTTTTCAAGTTCGTTTTTCAAGTTTATATTTTACAAATAATTATAATTAAAATAATACCTTCGAACGTTAGTTTTACACTTAAAGGTATCTATAAAAGTTTAAAAATTGAAAATAACCAAACGCGGCAGGTGGGAATAAGTTATATGCAGTGTTTTGGCTCTCCTGAAAAGTGCCAATTTTCACATTCGTTAATTTAGCATGGTGGCGACGATATTAGAATCGTTTCTCATTGCACGACTTTTATAAAGAACATGGACTCTACTTACACAGTTAAATTTTCGAAATTTTCAGAAACAGTACTTATGTGACGGTTGGTTATCTCCGTAGCGGACGTACTGTTTGATTTTTTTTCCGGCGACCTAGGACGCATTTGCGCATGCCTCGGGTCTCTACTGATTTTGTCAAACGGTGATAAGAGAGATAAGGAACATGAGGATATTTTGCATTGTTTTGTTTTTCGTTGGGCTCGTTTATTTGACATGTTGGTTTGCGTTGATGTTTTCTTCTTTTTTAATTTATTCCCCTTCCTTATCAGTTCTAGAAAAATAAAATAACATCGCACTGAGCAGAAATGCTACCATGATGCATTTTCTTAATCACGCTGTCACCCCTTTTCGAAATAGAACCGGTCAACGGTGCTAGGCGCTCCTTTCGAGGTTGGATAGTATCTTATGAGATACTGCGGAGAAAATAATAGTATTTAGCTATTTTTGCTGGAAATCTTGAAATTTTAACTGCATTATATAGTAGTAAAGACTATATTCTTCATAAAGTTGGTTGAATAAAACAAGGATTTAATGTATTTCCTGTCTTTGTAAGCTATTTTGTGGAAAACTGATATGTCTGTTACCGTTTGATTGCCCAAAAAGTCGGTAATATGTCAAAGACATGAGATAAAAATCAATTTAAGTAATAGCTGTATCAAAGAAAAATGGGATGAAACTACAGAAAGAAATTTTAATTTTCCATCAAGTGAGGATCTTGCTATGGATCATTAGACATAAATGAATGTCCAAACGGTGTCGAATTTATTTATCGTTTCATTTCGTTTTTATGCCCAGGCGTGGCATAACTCCCTCACACCAGTACGGCATCTTACGCTGTATAAAATAGGTGATTGATAGTTATTAGGGCTTTTCTGGAGGACCAGAATCAAAATTTTTCTCAATTTATTTAAAACTCTGAAAAATAAATAATATCACTTGTTTATTTCTTTATTTATTGATTTTTTTTTTGATGTGCGCTATGATTATAAAAAAATACTAAAAACAGATGTTTAAATCTAGATCCATAGTTTATTGGTTGTTTCGATATGGTTGACCGATTATAGAAAATGCGATTTTTTTTACTTAAAATATCTTTAGTAAAAATCCGTGGGTCCCGCAAAATTATCTTGTACACACCCATATTTGATGTTGTCCCACCACTGCTTCCGAATAACCTTATATTGACTTTAATTGGGGGAAAGAAACTGAAATATTTAAGTTGAGATCTAAAATTGTAAATAATTTCAAGTGAAGCGATAAAAGTTTGGTGTATGTGCGCATTTTTATTCCTTTTAATCACAAAAATGATTCCATATTAAAATATGTTTTGTATTGTTTCAATAAAAAACCATTTCATCAAACTTTGACCTTCGTCAAGGTTGCAAATTTTTTTGAAGGAAAAACGGGATAGAGGAGAGGCATCCTTAAATTCGCTTATGAGGGTAAATGGATTGGTTTGGGACTTCATTAACATTACTTTATAAATTTGTTGAAACTTAGATTGAAACCAAATGTTTAAATCTTAGGTTAATATTACAATTGATTTAACATTTAAAATCATTCATAGTTAGAATTCTAAATTCCTATGTATTAGACAGCTTGAATTCATCACTTACTTCAATATTTGTCTCCTTTTCAATTTTATTTCATTTTTAATTTGTAAAAGCGGTTTCCACATGGCAGAAAATGTTTAATATTTTACTTTAGCTACAATGCTATACTTTATTACAAACATATATTGTTTTGCTTGAGACGCAAGAATTGAGAAGAAAGGAGCGAGAGTTGAAATTAGTCATTTCTGTCTTGTTAAGGTGAGAAGGGAAGGGACTTTCAGATGAGCGAAAAATTGTCAAAAAATCGGTTTTTCTTTGATGATATTTCTAAAAACTATATGATTGAAATACATATTATTGCTATTGTAAATCAGTAGATTTACCTTATTTGTGGTGAATTTGTATTCAAAACCAATTTAATAATGAAATATACAACAGTAAAACAGTAAATGTTGATTTTCCCAAAACATAATTGTACGCGTGTTTACAAATTTCATACTGGTCCAGTGTAAAAAATTATTATTTAAATTTGCTAAAAATTTTTTGCCGTGTACTTAAGAAGTTTGTTAACATTTTGTTGGGAAGGAGTTTTCTATTTTATTAGCTGTGTCAAATATATTTGCTATGTTTTATTGAAATATGGATATCTTTTACAAAAAAAAAAAAAAAAAAAAATGTAGATTTTAGTTTGGTTTTTTTCTTTAACTTTTGCCACAATATATAGAAAAAGTACTCCCATCATTTTATTTTCTGGTGTTTTATGTTTCACGTTTTGCTTGTATTTTGTCATTTTGATGAAATTTCAGGCGCGAGGAATAATATAGAAAAAGTGTTAAAATTCAAATTTTAAATTAAAAAAAATTTAATTCTAAAATATTTCAACGAAAATTTTTATATGTGTTAGTGTTAGCAACATATAGCTATGCTGCAAATTTCAAAGAAATTCATTGAAAATTGTTAAAGAAAAAAATGACAGTCCCTTGTCGCCTAGACAACCTGTCGTTGTCTGACCTAACTTCACTGCTATATTATTTCTCATCTTACTTTTTCCTAATAAATAACCCCGCCTTTGAAAAAAAGGGCTTGAGGCTTCATTACTTCCTTTCAACTTTCGTAGCGACGAGCGGAGAGAGTGATTTATATCACAGCAGTAGTGGTGTTGGCGACTTATTGCCCCTAGGCATCCCTAAAAATCTCTTCGTGAGAGCTGCCTCGCCAATCTTTCCCTGAAAGTTGGCTTTTTGACTAGACGCGCGTTTGTTTACATAAGACGTCAGTTTCTCCCAGCTCCAGGGTGTTTGGGTTTGACGTTGGAGAACTGCGGTCGATCTTCCACGGAGCGCTAGTTTTGATTTCCAAGAGAAAGCGCTCGCACTCGCAATGTTGTGCAAAATAGTAGCCTATATTGTTCTTCAACTTTTTATGGTGCATTGTTCAACCGATATTTTAGTGACTAGAACATGCGAGCGCATTAACATCGAGCACTGTAAGAATATAGGATACAATTTTACCGGAATGCCATTTCGCGGCCATTATTCACAACTGGATGCTGCCATTATGCTGGAGGGTTTCTCACCATTGGTTCAGTATGGATGCTCCTCTCGGCTTCAATTTTTTCTTTGCTCCGCGTACCTTCCGATGTGTTCCGAAAAGGTCCCACAGCTCATAGGACCCTGCAGACCGTTTTGTGAGGATGTGCAAGGACTTTGTGAACCCGTGCTGGCAGAGTTCGGATTCCCTTGGCCGAAATCGTTGAATTGCAGCCAATTTCCACCCGAGAATAATGTGGAGCACATGTGCATGGACGGTCCAGACTATGAAGAGAGGAGAACTTATCCATTCCGTAAAAGTGATGGTTTTCGCTCAGACATCGAAAGAGGTTCAGGAGTACACCATAGAATTCCATCGGTTCAAGCGATTCTACAATGCAAGCATTTGCATTCGGCTGCCCTCTATTACTACGTGAACCATACCGGACGATGCGTTGCCACATGTGACGGTGATATTTTGTATACGAAGGAAAACAAGGACTTTGCCCAAATGTGGATGGCCGTTTGCTCATCCTCCTGCTTTTTGTCTTGCCTGTTCACGATAATAGCCTTCTTCATAAACAGTTCCAATTATAGATTATCATATCGAATCATCTTCATCTTAAGTATGTGCTATTTCATGTCCAGCATTGGCTTTTTTATACGGCTACTAGGAGGACGAAATAACACCGCGTGTTACTGGGACACTCACTACCGAGAGCCTCTACTTGTTCAAAGTGGATTCAACAACATCAACTGTACCATCGTTTTCTCTCTTCTCTACTTCTCCCAAATGGCGAGCAACGTGTGGTGGGTGATCCTGTCATTCACTTGGTTTCTGACAACTGGACTGAGATGGAGCGTTGAGAGTGTGGAAAACTTCGGAACCTTCTTTCATGTCATCGCTTGGCTTGTGCCGGCTCTCAAGACCATTGCAATTTTAATGCTGCGTGCTGTCGATGCCGACGAACTCACTGGAACGTGCTATGTTGGAAACCAAAATCCTGACTTCCAGCTGGGATTTGTGATCGTGCCCTTCGTAGTGTATTTTATCCTGGGGGTTAGTTTTCTCTTGATTGGCATGATAGCTTCTTTCAAGAACGAGAAATTAAGATCTAGCAAAACATCGTCCAAAGAGAAGTGGGAATTGCTCAAGGGGGATATCGCAGTCTTTGCTATTTTGTACATGGTGCCCGCATCATGTATATTAGTAGCCAACGTTTATGAATATAGCTTGAAAGAGCAGTGGTTGGCCTTTCCTTCTGACATTAAACCGAATGTCCAAGTTTTTACACTGAAAATTTTCATGTCTCTTGTAGTCGGCTTCATAATCGGAGTGGGACTCTGGATTTCTCAAACATCCTTTTCCACTAAATTTTGTTGCCGAAGCAAAGATTTAACAACAGGTGCCAGTGAAAACCGTACGATGCTTCTCGAAGGGCAGAAAAACCATCAAGCGACACTTGTGTAAAAAGTGACTGCCTTATTAACAACTTGCCGTGAAAGATCTGAATGATTACGCACGAACTGTTTACTGAACTGTTGTTTGATTGTTTGCATTTCCTCTAACTGAATCTTTGATGTGATTTATCTATGTGTATTATTAAGTTTATTTCGATGGAAAGGTGTGTTAGTTTTTAACTGCTGTGTTAGAAATATGGCCAAAGATTCGCGTGTACTGTTTTAAATCATTTGTCTTCCAAAGTTCTATCTCGGTGATTCAAACTGCTTTACTCAAATAATTTTTCATTTATTGGTGTCTAAACTGGTGTAAATGTTTCCCATTCATTCTTTTTTGTGTATTATATCTCATTCGTAATAAATAAATTTTCTACTTTTATTTTTTGAAAGTATTGACATTTTCATTTAATAGTATCTTCTTTTTTCTCTAATTACAAGTTCTACACATTTCAGTCAGATTTGGTGAAAAATACAGTCATTTACTGGGAACGGGTGTCAAACGATTTATTACTTAAAAAGTAAGCTCAAAAATGTTTGATAGTTATTGATGGTGCATAAAGTATGTTTTTCTTTCAATTATATATAATAGTGATTTATTTTTTCCTTTTCATAGTAACTAGAAGATGTTTTTTCAGTATCCTGCTATTCATTTATTTATCTTAGCTAAATGCAGTGTAAGCGCTGAAATCTTAATGTTTATTTCAGTAAAAAAAATTGAAGTAAAACGTATGTTTATCTACTAATAATTTACGAAATATTTCATATTTTCAGGTTTACCTCATTTGATTTTTTGGGAAAAAACATCGTAACTGATAATTTAGTAAACCTAAATGCGTATATTTGTATTAATTTATTTATGTTATTTGTTTATTAGTTTTTCTTTATCTCCTTTTCTATGCCAAATTTAAAAATAGCATACCAGTTACTGATGCGGCAAATAAACATAAACAACAAAAATGTAGTAAAATTAATGAAATTAGTATTATTGTATTATAGCAGGGTGACAGCTGAATACAAATAAAATTTTAAATATTCCTTTACAAATTCTAGAGATTTCGAAATAGATTATTGAAGACAAATGATATTTTACTGATTGCATAAACCATTGAGATAAGCTCCTTAAAATGCGAGTTCTTGTTTTAGGCGCTCAGTATCAAATCAGCTGAAAGCTTTTTTTGAAAAATGACAGGAGAGACAAAAAGAAAAAAGCACGCTCTCTCCACCTCATTTTTTCACAAGATTTTTCCTTTTTTTCGTTTGAATAACATTCAGTGTGGCAATATTGTCTCATTATTTACAGATAAAAACAATTTGATTTGAACTGATTTTGAAGTAAATAATTTATCATTTATTTATTTGTTTAAGTAAGTTTTCATTCAGATTTCAACAAATTCATGCAGTATTTCCGAGTAGTAGCCTGTATAATAAAAAATGGGAGTTGATCAGAAAATTCACAATAATAATGCTGTTAATGTTTCTCATTCGGTTTTACATTGGTCTTAGGCTAAAAGCATGAACTGAGCTGGTTTGAAGTAAAGCTGGATTTTGGCAGCGGTTTTCGACCTGTTTGGGAGGGAGTTGCTCTGTGGTGTGAGTGTGAGGACAAGAAAGGGGATCGAATTATGGGGAAAAAACACTTTTGAAAGTTTATGGATTGAGTTGGTTTTGATACTTAAAGCCACATATGACAATTCAATGTAAATAGTAAGAAAGTGTAAAAGAAGAAAAGTATAAGAAAACTATTTTAAACATTGAGCTTGATAAAATGCAGCAATGAAGTAAATTACTCATGATATAAGCAAAGATCGTTGATCTAAGGATCGTATTTTTTTGGGAAAAAATTCCTTCTTTTCTTTTATCTGTACAGAATTGGAAGGAAAAAAAAAAAAATATATATATATATATATATATATATATATATATATATATATATATATATATATATGAGCCAATATTTAGAAAAGTGCCAATTTGAAGTTGGAGTTTTCTGAAAATTTTTTTTTTTTTGCAGAAAAAAACTAATATTGGATTTTAAGTCTAAATTGGGTCTAAATGCAAGAAAATAAAAGGGGGGAGGTCAAGGAAGTTATTTACCCCCTCCTTAGATTACTCACTTTTAAGCCGTTACAGATCTGATGAATGTTACAGATCTGATGTTAATATGAGCTACATATTTGAGTTTATGCTCTCAGTCTTCGTTTACATCTCTAAATATGATATCATTTCCTTGCATTTTTAACATAGAATTAAGATAATTATATTAAAATATATATATTAGGCTAAAAAATCAAATTTCATTATAAAAAAGCACTTCTTGGAAATAAAAATGAGCGATAAGGTTTTTAGATAAAAGAAATTATGAGATTACCAAATCCAAGCTAATAAAACATTTGCTTTGTTTTGAAACAACACACAACTTCAACTTTTTCAACACACAACTCTGCTGCTTGCTTTTCTTTAATTAGTTGCAGGAAATTTAATTTCTTGATCAGAAATTCAAATTTAGCATGCTAGTTATTATCTAGTTATTTAGCGAAGTTATGAGAAATTGAAGCACCAAAAAAAATAAATAAATAAATAAAATAATAATAATTAATTAACTTAATTTATGCAGTGTCACTTTTTCTTATTTTACTAACTTCTATTGTAAGGTCATACAAACCGCAAATGAAGCAATTGTACTAAAAACTCATTGCTTTTCATTTTTTAAGAACAAAAATATTCAATATATGGCTAAAACCTATGATTTTTGCTTTTTATGCTTCTGAAACGTGTGAGTTAGTTCTGTAACATATTCACTGTTTTTCAATGTTACCGCTCTGACTGTTACCGATCTGACAAACTGACAAAGTTTTTTTTTTATTTCCGAGTCGATCGCACTAAACCAAAATCAAACACGTGGTTTTTTCACTTGTAATAAAGGACTATACTTATATATAAAATAATTTTTAAAATAATAAAAACTGCACATTTTAGAGCGTGTTTCCGATCTGATGACTCAAATGACACACATTTTGTAAAATCACTTTAAAAAATCTTACATACAATTTTAGATGCAGAAATGCAAATTTTTAATTACGATTCGATAAAACATCCCACCAGGTACTCAGTATCATGTGGTATAGGTGCAGGAAATGATTTTGGGAGCCTAAACATAGATCGAAAGTTATTGTTACCACTCTGACGGCGGAACTTGGGACACGCTTATTTCGCATCGGCTAGAAAATCAGAAATCGATTAAAACAAAAATGAAGTAAAATATTAACAAAGGGGTAAAAATAGAATCGTTTTTCGTGCAAGTGCGTTTTTTTTGGGAAGTTAGAAAGTGCGCATGACCTGTTTGCATGCTAAGCTTTGCTACTGGGGACACGTTACCGATCTGATTTTTGATGTATAAAAACAATATTTTCTGAAGAAAAAAAATTTTTTTTCCTGATGTTATTAGATGAAATGAAAGCAGAACCTTGTCTTCTTTCTGGGGAAAATTATTTTTTTAACTAGTTATTGAAATACTAGTGAAAATTCACTTGGGACTCAAATTGGCACTTTTCTAAATATTAGCTCATATATATATATATATATATATATATATATATATATATATATATATATATATATATATATAATATATATATATATATATATATATATAATATATATATATATATATAATATATATATATATATTAAATTCAAAGTACTTTCGTATAAGTTACAGAGGATTTACCTGTCCTGTTTATTTTAATCTCTTAAGTTTTTCTAAATGGCACTCCTAATTATTAAAATACACGCTACATCTGCCTGTTTTTTGATGGAAACATCCCATTTAATCAATGTGTTTAACGTTTAGATGTTTTTAGTTACTTATTCCCGTTCTACGATTTTTTTCTATTCTTCTTTCAATTATATTGAAGCGATGAGTCATCTCCTGGGCTTTAGCAAAGAAATTGAGTGGTTTTCGGGCTCATTGATTCAGTTTAAATTAATTGTTTAATAAGAATACTTTCAAAACCAAAACGTTATTTTTGTACACAGAAAATTGTTTCCTTACCTAAAAATTCATATTCACAAAAGTGCTGCACTTGCCTTTTTAAAACATCGAAAAAAATTGTGGAAAAAAAAAAAGCTTTGGGTTTCCAGAAAACTCATATAGTAATTTGATGAAGGAAATAAACAGATTGAAATTGATTTTTAAAAAGCAATTTTTTTGAAAGTTCAAGATCTGAGTGAGAAAAATGCTGCAAAAAAAAAAAGGAAGAAAAGTAAAAGTGTATCTTTATTTTTCCTTTTCATACTCTTATTTTTTTAAATTATTTATTACAGTGGACACTACTTTTACATACACAAAATTAGGGATGCACGGATAAGCAAATTGGCCTTTTACTGATTAATCGGCTGTTGATAATCGGCTGAGCCGATTAATAATAACTATGATAGTTGTTATACGACCAATTTTACGGTCACTGTTTTTTTCTTTTATACAATTCCGAGCTTAGAAATAATAAGTAATTTATTTCTGACAAAAGATTTTTTTTCCATTTTCCTAATTTTCACAAAATAATTTCAATTATTTTATTATTTATCAAATTTCTTGGAACCAATTTTCATATTATTGTCAATAATATTACATTAACACATTGTTAATTACGTTAATTAGACATACAAATTTAAAAAAAAAGGAAGAGGGGGGTTCAGTGGTGAGCACTCCAATTTAGGAGTAATTTAACTTAGATTTTTTTTTATAATTGGTAGCAATTGAACCAGGGAGTGCATAAACAACGTAAGTCAAGAACTTCAAATTGTTCAGGAGAGAAAAAACGACTTACTTCTAGCATTGTTTCTATGGTCAATATTCAAATAACAGGCCCCGTATCTTTTGAATTTGTAACTCGACTGACGTGATTTTTGACCGCTTGCCTCCCACAGCTTGTTTCTACAAAAAACGAATTTTCGAATTTTTGCAACTGATGATGTTTTTGCACTCACCGATTCAATTTAACTCAAGACTTTTATTCTTTGTGAAAATTAGAGGTTGTCTAAAAGCACTGTGCTAAGTAGAAAACTATCGCCACATGAAAAATTTTGCAACATTGTCTATGTATATTTATTCTAAGTAGGAGAATTCATTTATCAAAACTTTATATCTACTGTGAGGATTATCATTACTGTTAATATAATTATTCATCATAGTTTCTTACTGCAGGTATACTTCAAGGAATAAAATTAAAAAAATATATTTTCGGCCGATTAATCGGCTCAATTTTGCCAATTCATAATAATCGGCAAAGTGGCCGATTATGGCCGATTAATCGGTGCATCCCTTCACAAAATCCACGGTGGCTTACATACAAATTCATATTCACAAAAGTTCTGCCTCTACTTCTTTGAGCTATTATGGAAAATTCTAGAAGGGAAAAAACGAGCTACAGATTACTGAATGCCAACAATTTTTAAATATTCAGAATAACATGAGGAAAAAAAAAAGATGGAAAACACGTTCGACAGCTGCTACAGTAAACCCTCCTTATAAC
>JAXGGA010008778.1:0-54957 GCA_038373865.1 Uloborus plumipes
GTTTGACCTTCGCAGTTTTCGGGATTACGCTTAAATGTTTTGACAGAAAAAACATTACTCTTTCTCCATTTTTAAAAAAATTTACTGTACGAGCGCAGGCTGTGCGGGTACAGCTAGTTTGTTAATAAGATTACAATACGATTAAATCCTAAGTGTTTTATTTTTACCCAGAAGAAAGAGCTGCTTAAAAAAAAATGAAATCTATTTATTTTGATGTTTTCTTTTCTTTTCATTTTTTCTTTTTTGTTAAACTTTTTTAGAAACGGTTAATAAATTTTCTTGTTTAGAAACGGTTAATAAATTTTCTTGTTTAAAAACGAATATATTAGCTTCTTTTGCATTGCTTAAAGATCCTGGTGCTTCATTTGTTAAATCATTTATTTTTTACGTTTCTGTTTCATCTGATTTTTTTGAAAGTGAGGGAGTTTTTTTTTTTTTTAGAATTTAAATGTTTAGTAGGTATGTTTGATATTTGCCCTCTTAAGCTAATTAGGATAATATTGAATAAGATGTTGAAAAAAGGATACTGTATAAGGAAAAAAGTAGGCACGATCAATTTTGAACGTACTTTTTTTGTTTTTCTTATTAGTTTCTATTCTGTTAAAGGTTACTATGGAAGGCTATTTTCAATAGAGGTGACATTCTTATTTTACTAAAATTAAGCCAAGTCCGTTGTTTATTGTTGTTCCTCTCAGCGTCATTAGGTTCTATCAAATATTTAAAAATATTATAAATAAGTCGTCATATCGGCTAAAATGTTAATTTGGTCATATGTGCACTCGGAAAGTACACTCTGGAAGAAAGTACTATTTTAAATCATTTGATGCACTGTTTAAAATTTGATACATTTCATAATTATTGGTGTATTTTTAAAAAGCATTTTATTCAAAAAACTAAGCTTTTTAAAGTGTACTATCATTTCATAATAACATTAAAGTTGCAAAAAAAGTTAAAATAAGATAAAGGGTCATTCCATAGTGACTAACGTAACATTCAGAGCTGATTTTGTAACTGTGTTTACTTGTAACTTAAAGGATAAAAAATATTTTTTAGTTATGCTGGTGGATTTACAATGTACATGGTATCTATGTATCATTTCTGCTATTAGTTTAAAACAAAATTACTGACAGTAGATATTTTTTCAACCAAAACATCAGTGTGACTAACGTAACATTTTTGCAACCCTGAAAATGAATGCTCATGTTGTGAGACAAAAATGTCTCAAAGTTAAGCAAGTGTTAAAAATTGAATGATATATTTGAAAAATGTGTAAAGTTGGCTTTCAAAAATAAAAAACACATTTATTAAATCTTCATTTTTTTTAGTCTTGAGTGTCACTTTTACTCAAGATGGAGTGTGACTAACGTAACCATCGAATCATAAGCAGTATAGACATACTACCAATTATTTATTATGGATAATCTCAGTAATAATTACAATATTTTTTCGATTTTTTTAACTTCTTATGTTGTATGATTTTTATTTATGTATTTATTCATTTATTTTTTGATACTTCTTTCACTTCGATATTTTTTTTTCTTCGGCTGAGGTTGACAGTTTCATGGAATGACCCTAAAGCTGACTCATATATTTAAATTTTATCGTATTTTGCTCTTTCTTCCATTTGAGCGAGGTAGGATCAAAATGCTTTAACGAACTTACAAGTACTTTAGGCATATCAGTTTATTACTTTTACTTTGGATCATAGTATTAAAAGCTGAAATGTTTCTATTACATTTTTCTTTGTTTTATAAAATTCCATTTGAGCTTTATTTTTAATTTATTGTAAAATTGTCTTTAACTCTTTTAAGGTATGAAGCGCTTTAAAGTATCATTTTATAACTACGTAATGTTTAATACAATTATCCACAATTGGAAAAAATATCTGACTTTATTTTTAAAAATATTATCAAATCCAATTAGCCCGTAATGTTTTGGCCTAATTTTTAAAAGTTTCGTTTCTACGAGTTAAGCTATATGCTTTTCTGGTAAGAGCTTAAGTATATGTATTAAAGCATGATTTTTGAGATTTTTAAAGCACGAGTTTTTTTTTTTGGAAAAACAGGCAAAAAAGAAAAAAAAAAAAAGATGGAATATTTTTTGACAGAAAATGAATAATATCAGTTTTTATTTTAGCAATTTTTAGTTACGGAAATGGATGACTGGAGAGTGGGTGCCGGTGTTACTAGAAATATTATACAAAGAGCGTTTTAATGGTTTTATTGCATGTTCATTTTGAATTTCAAGAGAATGAAGGCAAATTTCTATACTTACAAGCATAGTAAGTGCTAAAATTTCAGTTTAGCCATCAAATGGCCTCTTCTACACCAACGAACTACACAACAGTACTGCTGCACAGTTTGGGTCGTTTATGGCAAATCTTTCAATAATGATCTAACCTATTCCATACATTATCTTTCATATTTTTTCATCAAAATCCATGTTTTACCCCTCATATTAAAGTTTTTCTACCTGCTAATGACGAAAAATAGAATCAGGGGCTAATTTTTTTTGTCAAAAATAAATAAATAAATAAACAAATAAATAAAATAAATAAATAAATAAATAAAAATCTGTCCTGTTTTTTTATTATATACGTATTACTTTAATGAATTACATCCACAAATTTCGATACAATGGTGCGGCTGGAAAGAATATCGTGATTGTAATGGGAAGGGCATGAATTTAAGTCTGCGCCAAAATGTATAATTTTATTGTGTGCTTTCTTCAGCAAAGTATCTTTTTTTTTTGTTTAAGTAGAATATTACGCGTTTTATCTTTAAATCATTAGGAGGTCAAAGTTGTATATAAATTCTTAAATTGCAGCTACAATATAAAGTATTTACATTAAACCATATAACTAAAATTGCAGCACAATGTGACAAATAAATAAATTAATCAATAATATAATAATAGTAATTAATATTAATAATATTAATTATTATCTAAATAAACAACACCATTTTCCCCGAAAAAAACTTTTTTTTAAATTTATGTCCCAACATTTTCTATGCAGTTCACTTACAGAAAATTTATTTTTACAATAGCGTAGGTATCGAATTGCAGAATAAGGAGCAATATCGAAGGCCAATACATTTATGACGTGAAAAAGCTTACACAGTGAGAATATCGGATTGCAAAAAATTTAGTTTTATTTCAAATTGCTACTCAAATGAATTAGTGGATACTAAGGCAATATTTTTTGCACTCGTTTTTCACTTACTATTATGCTGCTAAATAACGTAGTTAAATTTTTCCACAAAACTTCACCATTTTCTAATTTTTAAGATAGTAAGGGATATCTTATCGGAGCAATTAAAACTATTTTAACGACCACGTGGGAGACGTCTCATCCGCGCAATTAAATGATTCTAGTTACGCGGTGCTATATTCTAGATTGAAATAGGTTGTCAACATTTCCATTTATTTCTATTAAGACAAAATTACCAGAGATTTTGGCGCAATCCTACAAAATTTCTTCCTCCCACTCAAGCGTGTTTTCTTTGTTAATTAACTGGAGTTAATTCTACCGGGGGGGGGGAGGAAATATAACTTTTATTTTGATGATCCTTTTTTAATGGACCATCCAACATGCTGAATGAAGAAACTCCTACATGTTTTCAAGTAACTCTCCCTAATTAACTATTTCTGGCGACTTCAGATTGAAAAGAAAAGATACAGTAATATTTTTTGCTTACTTTCATAAGCAATTCAAACTACTCAAATTTTCGAAAGAAGTCGGACTGTTATAATAATAATAATTATTATTGTTGTCATTAAGATCCTTATTCTAATTTATTATGATCCTTTTTAATGGATCATCCAAAATGGTGAATAGATAAACTCCTACATGTTTTCAAGTAACTCTCACTAATTAACTACTGCTGGCGACGTCAGATTGAAAAGAAAAGATACAGTAATATTTTTTGCTACTTTCATAAGCAATTCAAACTACTCAAATTTTTGAGAAGTCGGACTCTTATAATAATAATTATTATTATTGTTGTCATTAAGATCCTTTTTTAATTTATTATGATCCTTTTTAATGGATCATCCAAAATGGCAATCAGAGAAACTCTTACATGCAATATACCGCCAACTAGTTTATTTCGATCCATGATATATTGCATGTTCCTGCCTTAGGCCTTGCTTAGGGGCGGTTACTTACTGCTTTAAACTCTTACATGTTTCACGTAACGCTCGTTAATTAAATACTTCTGACTATTTCTGAAAAGATACAGCAATCTTTTTTTTTACTTTCATAAACAATTAAAAATGAAAACGAAATTCGGAGAAGTGGGGTCATCATCATCATTATTATTATTATTATTATTATTATTATTATTATTATTATTATTATTATTATTATTATTATTATTATTATTATTATTATTATTATTATTATATTATTATTATTATTATTATTATTATTATTATTATTATTATTATTAAAATATTATTATTATTATTATTATTATTAAAATATTATTATTATTATTATTATTATTAAAATATTATTATTATTATTATTATTATTAGTAGTAGTAGTATAAGCAATAAAACATTTAATAATAAGTAATAATAATAATAATTATTTTGCTATTATTGATAGTAATGTAATATTGTAAACGTAGGTAATAATAGTAAGCAATTATAATAATAGTAATAGTAAAAGTAATGAGGGAGCAATCATATAATATAATTTATAAAATAATAATAATTATTATTGTTATCATATTGATAATAATAATTATAAAAATAGTAACAATAACAAGAAATAAATATAAGCAATAATTACACCATTAAAAGCAAAAATAATAGTTAATTTCAGCGAAACGTGAAACAACAATTAACAACCAAATTTGTGAATAGCGAGTCGGACCTCGCTCGGCCGGACGACTCCGGCATGGGGGCCGCTATCCGAACGGGGAGGCGATCTTGAGTAACGATAATAATAATAATATTAATTATTATCTTATTGTTATTATTATAAAATATTACTTTAGTAGTAGTAGTAGTTGTAGTAGTAGTAGTAGTAGTAGTAGTAGTAGTAAATGTTTTCTATCCTAAACAATGAATAAATACATAATTAACATCCCCCATAGGTAATTTCATGATTAAATTTCAACAAAAGGTTATTGTTTTAAAGCATCTTTACCAAAATTGCTGTCCCGCCTTTTAAGTGCTTCTTAGCGAGGGAATATCGCGATAAATATAACATAAAACTTCATTTCCTCAAAAACAAAGAAACATTTCTAAAAAACTCATAACTACTGAACTTATTTTTTGTGACAGTTAGCAGAAAATAACGCGAGTTAAGCATTTTGTTTCAAATATTGGAAAAAAGCCGGAAAACAGAAGTGCTCTAAATGTAGAGGTTTTTATATAACGCTTATTTACAGTAGTATGATATTTGAATTTTAGATGTTTTAAGCATTGCGTCCAAGATTTTGGTAAATATTTGAGAACAATGTGTTTCACAAAATGTCTGTCCGCCCTCTTGAGTCTAGTCTGGCTTTTAGTAAATAATAGATTTGAATCTCAAGTACTGAAGCTATTTTTAAGAAGCAGAACAGAGTTTCTCAGATACTTTTGAATCTTTTAGTTGTAACTCAAAAGCAGCTAAAAAACAGGACTCTGAGGCATTTTGGGGGAAAATGTTCATTTGTTTTTTCTATGAAGCAGAGTGAAGATGTTTAAGTTTTTTTGTTTTTAATTTCTGGAATGGCTGCGAAAGGAAAACGGTGGTATAAATACAATGTAGCTAGTAAAATTTAATGTTATAAGAAATAAAGATGAATAAAATGGACGAGTTTGAAATAAAAATAGTCATTATTTAAAGCTTATCTGTTAAAATCTGCAAATCTGTTAAAATTTTTTATTTAACTGTGGTGCTCCAATAGCAAGAATAGCTTCATGATTTATTTTTACAGAGAACAAACAAAGCTATGAGTTGAATTCTTAAAACTTTTTTTGATATAAAAGTGGAAGCGCATTTGCGCTAATTTTACAACTCAAATATAATATCTTTCAATTCTTGCATTGTCTACATGCCAGTTACTGGATCATCTGAGCAAAAAAAAAATTTTTTTGTTACATTTTTTATTAATTGTGTGACATTTAGGTCGTGCTTGGTTTCTAATTTTGTATAGTACAAATTGGTTTCGTCTATTTTTGTTTAGAGCTCGATAGGAGAAATAGTTTCAGTTTTTAAAACTTCGATGTTTGGAATGACGAAAAATGCTCTTTTATTTATTTGTGGCTAGTAACTAAAAAAATGATAATTTCAGGTCTCCCTTTTTCGCCTTCAAAATTATTGAAATCATTTTTCAAACGAATTTAAGTGCATTATGGTCTGATTTGTATAACTTAAGATCTTACCTGGAGAAGATTCTGATCTTTGATTATAAAAAAGAATAATAAATAAATAAATGAAAAAAAATAAAGAAAGGAAAAAAATACAAAGTTGAAAAGGAAACTTTATAGGCACTTCCGGGCCGCACACTGGTACAAAGCGGGTCGCATAGCGTTAAAAAATATTACAAGCTATAAAGTCTAATGATTTATGCTTTAATTAAAAAAAACGATATAATTTAGTCAATATATTAAAAAGAAGCATTTAGTAATATTTCCATCTTTAAATGCTTTAGAAGAAAAATATAGATATACTAGCTTATTACCCGGCGTTGCCCGGTATTGCGTTCTGTTTAACTGATTTCATGCTAAAATGAAACAGGTGAGCCTTAAATTGATAAGCGTAATCCTTGTTAGAAAATACTGATATTTAAATGTGTTAAATTTTCTCATTTAGTAAGCTTAATTGCTTATCTCTGTCTATCTATTCAAAATTGAAAGAAAAGAACCATTTTGAGACAAAAAAAAAAAAAAAAAAACAGAGTTTTGAGCTTTTTGGATTTTAGTGGAATTATATATTTGGAATTATAGTGCATTAAGGAACATCTACCAATTTTGAGGAAAATTAGACGAAAACCGTAGATTTGTATAAGGAGCAAACATACAAACAAACAAATATATATACATACATCCATTTATATAGATGTACATATTTATACACTTGTACTTAAGATGTCGTCAATAAATATTTTATCGCTAAAGGAAGTTTTGAAGATTTGATAATGTCGAGACATCGCTTCTTACGACATGCCTTTCACCGGTATATAAAAAAAAGCCAGCAGATGCAATTCGATCTAGTTATACAGGATCAGGACACGACGCGGCTTCTCCAAATATGCTTCCTTCTGCATTCTAAACCGTGGAAATATCACATAGCAATTTACTTCCAGACAAATTGGAAAGCAGACATTTTTTACTCCCTCTCCTACGGTAAATTAAATATCAAAGACGCGTCTGAAATATTTTCATCACCGAGCACACAAAGCATCTGCGAAAATATATGATTTTAATGGTATTCAAAACTTGCAAAGTTCTCGATTGACGGCGAATTTCGTGAAATACATATTTAAAATGTGTGTTGCTTTATGCCAAGTTTTGTTTTATAAAAGCTTAGATGAAAAACTTTTTGCTTGTTGGTTTAGGACATTGGATAGGAAACCTCTTGTTTGATTGAAGAATATTTTAGTCATTGAGACACAAAGCATGTTTTTATTTTCAAATACTTTTATCAAATGGTAATTGGTAAGGGGATTGAAAATTTGATTGTAATCCAATCAAGCAATTAAAATTCATTTTAAGAAAATATATTTCTCTAAGTTCGCATGATATTACCTTTCTAAAGAAAAATTAAATCCAAAATTACTTTTTGGAAAATTTAAGGACTTCTTTGTACTATCGGAAAGTTTCGTACCCATTCGCACCGCTGTCTCGATTATTCTTTAGTCTTCTGAAGTTATCTGCGTCAAAGAGAATTGAATTTTTTACCAAATTTTATTCAAAACCACAATTAAGGTTTCTGTAGTTTGTGAAAAACTGCACGCACACAGACGTATGTAATGAAATAATCTAAAAAGTTTGCTATACTTGCTTGTCTCTCTTTATCCTAAGAAAATTCCCCCAAAAATTAATTTTTTAGCCTCTTAAAGCAGGAAGGATTCCCCCATTAAAGATTGCTCTAATTTGAAAACATCATGCACACGCTTTACACTGCCGTCATAAGAAACAAAGTGCTATGTCCTAAGATATAAGTCTTCAATATCTAAACATTGTTGGGAGACACGACGTCATAATTTTATTTCTTCAAAACCTAAGATTATTGGCAGGCCTTCGACTGTGCGAGAATTGGATTTCTTGGAGGCTCTCTCTCTCTCTTTTTATTTTCATAAGAATCTTAAAAAATATTTGTAATGAGCATTTTGTAGTTCCACACATATCTCTCCGATTTTACTTGATGGGTTTAAATTTGCATTTTCTAATACATCTAGATCCAATCATGCCTCAGCACATCTGTTATCAGATTTGTCTAACTCGTGTTTCTTTTTATTTAAACTGTCATAATCCATTTTTCATTCCACTTATGTGCTCGGCACTGAAGAAGGGCAATTGCCGTCGAAATTAGTTTTTCTTGTTGATGCCTTTTTAATCATACTTATTTGTGCTTTTAACCATTGCAAACAGTTTTTATTCATCCTTGCACAAAGTAAATGATTGTAATTTTACTGTATGTTTTTCACAGTCATGAATCGTGATAGGACACTACTTGGTGAGTATAAAGCAACAAAACCCAACAAATGCTTGGATGCTTGATACTGTTTTCGTCTAAAAAGGGTTCCGTAAAGTCTAGAAAGTCGGGTATAAGCACAGTCGATTCCGAGAGGCATAGAAGCCTCTGCCCAGGAGGAGAGACATACATGTGGAGGCCCCTAAACCAGAGTAGTTTGCATCATAAGTTCAGAAAAATAAAAGCAAATTAACATCAACTACAGTCAAGTAAAAGCAATAGGCAATCGTAATTGCTCAAGAAAAAAAAAAGAAAAAAAAAACTTCATTGCGTGCTCTCATTGTACATAGGACTTGCTGATACTCATTATATTGCCTCCTGTACCATGAAGTTTTAACCATAATAAGCGTCTTTAATATCGATGGCACGTGATAAACTAACAGAAGAATGTTCTTTTCACAAAAAAAAACTTTTAAACGGGAGCAATATTAGAGTTTTTTCGACGTTTTCTTCTATCATTCGTTTCAGGAATAACAGTTAAAGTTAACTTAAGATCCTCAAATATCTTTTGATTGCTCATTGTAATATAAAAGAAACTGACGTTCGTTTCATGCAAAAATAAAATAAACCTCTTCTTTAATTGTGATATTAATCAATCGAGTAGATAAAAAGAGTTGTTCAGTTAATATTGTTTTCGTTGAAGAGAAACTTAATAAAGAAAATAATTCAGGAAAGCAATGTCTAGCCATTGAATATTATGTTATTTTCCCAATTTATGATACATTGCAATAAAGACTCTAATATATAATGAAAATGTAAGGCGAAATTTGATTTTGGTGATAATCTTAGTCATTAAGTCTTTCACTTCAGATTTTTCCAGTTCATTAAATGCAAAAAAATAGCTTTCAATTGCTTTAAGATCTTTTCCCGTGATTTGTCAGGTGATTAAGGGCAGAATGTATTTATAATGAAAATGAAGTAGTTAATACTGATTTAATTGGCTTAATGAGAATCAAGTTATTTATTTGCTACGAATAACGATATTTTTCCCTTTAAAGGTGAAAGTTTTCTTCAGCGTATGGGTGAAGCAAAATTTGCAGTTGAATAAATCAAATATATCTCTGCAGGCTTGAAATACTTTTAGTGATTTTCTTGAATAAATAAATACTTAGCCTATTCAGTATAATGTTCACAAAAGAAAAAGAAAACGAGTTGCGATCTCAAATTTATTTTTGTATTTTATTTTTTATTTTCCTTGCATTTGCTTATATTTTATGTATTTGTTTTGTTAAGTGTTTTCTTCTGCAAATGTACACATGGTGGTATATTTTTATGAGTGATATTTCGCTTTTCGTGTATTTTATGAAATGATAATTTTCTAGTTAGGTGAAGAAGTACAAGATCGACGATTTGGCTGCACCGTAAAAAAAATATTACACGTAACTGATTATATTTGGGTAAAGTTCGAGGATTTATCGAATTTTCACCATTTTCCTGCATTGCAAAAGATAAGTTGTTGTTTTTACAGTATAAAACTGAAAGCAGAGGTTTCAGTTTGAAACTGTAAATGCACAGAAATAAACTGTAAAACTATCAATTTTAGTTTATTACCGTTAACTTGCAATTTTACAGTTTACTACTGTGGAATTAGCAATTTTACAGTTAATTATTGTTAAAACAACGGTGTAATACTGTCAACAGAGGTTCGAGTTTAAAACTGTAAAATGCGCAGTAATAAACTGTAAAACCAGCAATTTTGCAATGTATTACTGTAAACTAGCAATTTTGCAATTTAGTACTGTAAACTAGCAGTTTTACAATTTACTAGTGTAAAATTATCAATTTTACAGTAGTAAGCTGCAAAATTGCTAGTTTTATAGTTTACTGATGTAAAATTAGCAATTTTCAAGTTTATTACTGTAAACTTACAATAAAATTAGCCGTATTATACTGTAAAAACAACATTAATTTTTTACAGTACCCGAAAATCAAGTGTGTTTGTAAAAAGCTTTCTGAATTGCTGCACTTTGCATAACTGACATGACGAAATCTTACTGTAGTGAAAAACATGTTCAGCTGCCAGTTTCAAAATTTATTCATAATTTTGATTAGTGTTTCGCTTATACTTCAATTATGGTTCGTTCAGATTGTTCGAGCCTTTAATGAGGGCGATATTACATGCAAATTAGCAGCTCACTATTTATTTGCAATTTTGCTTTAACCTTTGCCACGCTTGCTAAAATTTACATTAGCAGCTTTCATGGTAAATCAGGATTGTGCCAAGCCTTTACCAAAAAAAAAAAATCCAAGTTTTCTTCGAAGTTTACTGATTTTTTGCAAAATAGCAGTCGATGTTAATGGGAAGGTTTTCGAACTCCTCAGGTAGGTTTGAATTTTATATGTTACTTTCAGGAAGACTACTTACTGACTTTTAGCTAGAAACTTTTCTGTTTTTTGCCAGATATGTTGCTGGCAGAATTTTGACACCTGAGATGCCCATTTGCGAGGAATTGCCTTTCTACAACATTTGTGCAAACATATTTTTGCAATACAGTTTTTACATCATCACGATAAAATAAAAAAAAAAAAAAAAACAAGCATTTCCAGATCTGTACCGAAAACTGTTATCATATATGGCCAATAAGCATTCTAATTTCTTATATATTTAAACCAGTGGTTCTCAACGGGGGCGGTACCGCCCCCCTGTGGGCGGTGGGAAGGTGCTGAGGGGCGGTGAACAGGTTTTGGGCAGTAGGGGGGCGGTGGGTATATTTTGGGCGATAGGGGGCGGTGGGAAAATTTGGGAGTCAGATGACAATAAATGTATTAGAATTTATTTTAATTTTAAAAATCATAATTAAATTTTGCATTAAATAAGAATCCAACTTATTGTGCCTACGATAAAATAAACTTATGAGCTCTGGAATCTTTAAACTTATTTCCTTGTGTTTTTCGGAGGTGACTGTTTTTTATTAAAATAGTTTAGCTTTTCTGCTTAGCTTTTTTTTCTCTCTCTTTTTTGCAGCGATTTCACTTTTTAGTGACCTTTTGCGTCCGACAATATTGAGAGAGCATGTCGTAGATTGACCAAGGAAAGCTGTCAGATGACTTTGAAGCGGAAACGGATCTCTTTCATTTTGAAATAGGAAGAATCAGCGTCAAAAGCTATTTTTTACTTACTCGTACATAAGAATTTTTACTTCCTGCTTGTTCACTGACGCTACCTATAACAAAATAAAGCGGTCAGTTTCCACTTCAAGGTGACCCGCCATCTCTCCGTGGTCCAGCTTTACCTAATGAAGAATCGTTACAATAAATTGCAGTTGCAATCAGGTTTGCATGGTTTTGTCTAATATTAGCCACTTTGGCTAATTTTGATCACACATAACTAAAATTCCAGCATTACCCCCCCCCCCATTGTATTTGATTGCTTCCTTCATTTTTTGAGTAACAATTTTTTTCGCTTGTTTATTTTTATTCTATTTCATTTTATTTTATTATTATTCTTTTAAAAACAAAATATTTTTAATCCTAGATTTGTTTTTTTATTTCTATGTTCGTCATTTTAATTCTAATAATGACTAATGAGGAAAAATATATCTTTTTTAACCGTTTTGTAAAATTTTGGAAGGAAAATATTTTAAACTTTAAACCTCGTTTCGCACACCCCCTCACCTTAAAAATAAAGGGGGCGTTGGAAAAAAATTCACTCGTAAAGGGGGCGATAGCTGAGAAAAGGTTGAGAACCACTGATTTAAACAAATTAAGCTCTTCCAAGAATAAATACCTTGCAGCTCATAACAGTTTCGAAACTACTGAACACATAATTAAATTTCTTACAGCATTGTGTTTAATTAGTCTCAATGTGAAGGGACTAATTAACGAATGATTTAGTACTTTTACAAGACAGTTATTTTGCGATGCCGTTAAGTCTTCGAGAAATCGCAACGAGGCATTCATTCAGTCATTTAGCGTTAATTATTTGTGTTACCCAATGGATTACTTGTTCAACTAAAACGCCATGTTGAATTCCAAAGATAATTCTAATTTTCTTTTGACAGAAGCTCTAGTGCCTTTTGGTGTTTGGCAGTTTAGTAATTGTTCCCTCGTTTGTAATACATTGTAATTATATTTCTAAATCGTGTTTCAAACGTATACTGTAAATAAAAAACCCTTAACTTTTACGGTTTTAAATTGGTAGCTGGGTTGGTTGTGCAAAACCGTAAAAGTTGTGGAATATATCCGTAAATATAACGATCTAGTACCATATAAGGACAATGTTACGGAGCATATCTGTGAACATGACGGCTTTTTACCGTACAAGAAGAATTTTATCCCGTAAAAATTATGGTGTAGATCCGCAAACATGACTGTTTTTTATCATACCATAACTAGTTTTTCAAAGTTTATTGCCATGACGACACAAGAAATATTTTCTGCAAATAGAGAATAAATCACACCCAGGACTCCGGTCGGTAATAGAACTCAACACTTCCGGAATAACAAGAAGTCCTGTCAAGAACTAAACGAGCCTACTTTCCCGTACATCGACATTGGTATTCTAGCATCTTATCATTATTCTCTTGATTATCTGAGACTGAAAATTATGTCAAACATACCTCTTTAGCACTTAAAGCTGATTTCTAAAAGCAAAATATACCCCTCTCATCAGATGAAATAGACACGTGAAAAGTAAATAAACGAATAAAAAAAGTTTTGTCGCACCTTTTAAAGAATGTAACTGTTATAGTTCTTCAGTAGGAAAAATCCTCAATCGTTTTCAAAAAAATAAATAAATAAATAAATTAATGAATAAATAAATAAATAAATAAAATAAAATAAATAAATAAATAAAAGTACAAAGAGCATCAAAACACATTTTATCAAAGAAAGAAAAAAAAGAAAAAAAAAGAAACTCGTCCGTTAATAAAATGTCTCGAATTTCACCGTTAATCCGTTGCCAGTTGTTAAATATAAATAAAGAATAAAATGCGCTCGTGAATAAAGAATTTTTGTTACAAAAAAATCGTCTGCCAAAAAAAAATAGTAAATAAAATAAAACAAATGAATAAATAAACAAAAAATCGTCTGCACAGTCAGTCATTTTTTTCTGAGCCTGCATTTCCGTCATGTTTGCGGAGTCGGAGTCAGAATCAGAGTCCTCACAGAAGATTATTCAGAAAAGTACTTTACAAACATTATTTATCAAAACCATTTTCTTACAAAGTTAGTTTGAAGGAAATCCGACTTTAAGTTCAGGATCAACATTCAACTTAAATTCCCCGTAGGCGCTAATGTTAAATTTTTTTTCTGAACGGTTCAATATTGAACGAAAAATAGTTCAAATCAAAAAGCGAAATATGGGAATGAGCCTCTCCGAGATCTTTCAAACAAAAAAAAGTTTATTCCATTCGGACGGTTCACTCAAAAGTTATTAGGTGGGGAAAGGTTGCTTGAACGGTTCAATGTTGAACGAAAAAATGTTCAAATTGAAAATTTAAATACGGTAATGAAGTATCCTTGCTGAGATCCTTCGAACAAAAAAAAAAGTTATATTTAAATCGGACTGTTCACTCAAAAGTTATTAAGGGTGACAGCTTGCTTGAGCGGCTCAATGTTGAACGGAAAATTGTTCAAATCGGAAATGTAAATACGGTAATGAAGTACTCTTGATAAGATCTTTTAAACAAAAAAAAGTTTGTCCAAATCGGAATGTTCATTCAGAAGTTATTAGGGGGGGGGACAGACCGACCGACCGACACACTAATTCCCCATCTCAATACCCTACTTTCAAATTTTTAATTTTTCGATATTCATTTTACCTTTTTTATTTCTTTTTGACTTTTTTTTCGTACTTGGCGATATTTTTTAGATGCATTAAGCCACTTTGAATACTTTTTTCGTCTTTCTTTTTTTTTTTTTTAAACTGGAAAGCAGGCTAAAAAGGGAAGCTTTTGGTCTCATTCAAATTTTGAATTTCAAAACTGAGGTTGTAATATTTTTGCTGTCACTCTTCTTGATAACATTTATGTTTTAAATTCAACGGATTTTGTTAATTTGTTTTGTTATGAGTAATTTAATTAAGAAATAAGAATTTAAAAAATAACATTTTCAACCTTGAATAAAATTTTAGGAACTGGCAATAGGCTTAGTGCATGCAAAATATCCCTCTCCTGGCATACAGAAATGTCATTCTTTTGCCATTTTCTATACCACGACAGCATAACTAAATTGTAATAACGATATTTTCCACTTATTAAGTTCTCAATAAAAATTCAGCATACTTTTTGAAGATTTTTTTAAAAGAATTTCTGATTAGAAAATGTCAGGGTTTTGGAGAATTATCCATGTAATAATTTTCTACTGCAAACGAAATTGCTTAGTTATATGTACTCCCAGATCATTTAATAAGAACATGTGCTTTGAGATTATAATTTTTATAAGTCTATAAGATTTCCAACTTACAATGCTATAAGAAATATGTGTCAGCAACAAGAAGTTACATTTTAACTTTAATACATTCCTAATGTTAACCCATTAATGCCTGACATTTTTTTTTTCAACGATACTTTGTATACTGGTTACAAATAGTGTTTAATGGACAGGAAAAATAGTTAAAAAATTATCATGTAAAAAATAATTTTTTTATTTAAGAAAGAAAAATCGTCCCTAAAAAGGGACGCTAGGCACCAGAGGCTACATACTTTTTTACCAAAATTTTTTTTCTGCTTACGATGTAATATTGAAACTGACAATTTATAAGTAGAAATAAAAGCAGCAATTAACATAAACTGGGAAGTAGATTCAGAGTACAAGGAAATATTGGTGTTGTTGAGTATGAAAGTCAGCAAAACATTTGTTCTGCAAACCTACGTATAGCATTTGCTGCATTCCGATAAGCTCTTTTACTTTAACGGGCACATCTTACCTGAGTCTTATTTAAAGAAATATAACAACTAGCCCCATAATACCTAACTCAACTCTCTTGAGCTCAATGCATGTTGAACAGCAGCTTCTAAAATAAAAAACCGGTAGTTCCCGATATTTGATGCATGGGATCTTTTTCCCTATGCAACGATTGTATTGAGCAACCATATACATTTGGTTCATCAATTTCAATTACTTTCTTTTCGCTATTGAACAATTGCTTAGCCTTTACAATAGGATAAATTCCATGAAGATTCAATGCAATAGTTATGACATTGCTATTATTCCACTGAACCAACGTAATATTATTTTACCTGTCATCGACATTTATTCAAAACTTCCTCTCTTTTCTTTTTTGAACAACGTAACTTTAGTTCATGAGCATTTTTTAATCCGATTCTTGCACAAAACCTTGCTGAGACAAATAATCACGTAGGAGCGCAAGAGAAGTAAATAAATTGTCACAGTAGCGATCAAAATTGGCATGCTCAAGGAATTCTGAAATTAAATCTGCAACCCCCCCCCTTTCCCAAACAACAGACACACATGCAATCCTTGAATTCTTCATCAAGGAGAAATGCTAAGCTTCTGAAACAGCTTAGGGCTTCTTCCCCTCCAACAGTCAGACTAAACAATAATAAACACCTAAATGCATAATGGAAAAGTAATTAAATACAACGAATAATTAGTGTTTTAAAGAATTACATTTTTGAAATAGCTTCCTTTCAAAATTTACCTTGCGTAGTTTTTGTAATTAAAAAAAAAGGAGAGAAAATATTTAAGAACATTGTATAATTAAGTTTATATATATTAATTAATTTAATTTAATTAGATTTTGAAAATAAAATAAGTTTTAAAAATGGCAATTATTATCTGTTTTTCAGTCTAAAAACATTTACTAACTTCTTTTGATATAAATTATAGATAAGAAATCAGCAACGGTTAAACAATGCAGCCTTTGGTGCCTAGCGTCCCTTTTTAGGGACGTTCTTAAATTGCTATAAAATCCTAAAAAAAATTAAAATTTACAAAATTGCAAAAAAAGGTAAACTAAAACATCGATCAAAGTAGCACATATATCAAACACAGATAGATTTACTTGTTAATAACTTTAAAAACTTAGCGTTTTGTTCTTGAGATTGTGAACGATGTAATTTTTGATAAAGATCATAATCAAGTGGCTACAGATCACACTTTACAGCGGTTATGTGCTGCAAACTGTTAATACAGAATTGAAGCAATACCAAAGTAATAATTGAACACAATTATTTGGTTGAAATGCTCATTTTTGGAAAATTCAGACACACTTTTTGGACCGTCCCTAAAAAGGGACGCTAGGCATTAATGGGTTAATGTGACCCAACTGTTAAAGACTGCAAAGCAAAATTCTAAAAGTTTGTTCATGAGTCACAGTTTCGTGTTAGTCTTTCTTCTTTAAAATGGAAATGAAATAGTTTCCTCAAAGTTATTTAGTAGCCTGTACTTCAATTAAATAGCAAGAAAGGGAAGAAAGGGTACTAGAGATAAAAGGAGCTTACCCTTGAAAGTTCGTAAGTCGGTTTGTGTACTACACATTGCATATTTGTCCGAAGTAAATGCAAGAATACATCCATTCCAGTCCCGAATCAATTTAGTATGATAATGAGATTTCATTTAAAATTCTGATGAATTTTATGTTAGAATAGTGCTACTGTGTTACCCTAAGATAAAATTTTTGTCTAGTGTATTCTGTTCATGTTTTCGTTTCTTTGCAATTCTAGTTTTTGGTTTTTGGCGTGGTTCCGGTTAGACGGTCATGTGTAATGTTTAAAAAATAAGAAAACAAATTTAATCGAAAGAAAAGAATTTTGAACTGTTTTCATAGATTCTTCTTCTTTTTATTAAAACTTTGATTAAAACAACGTGTTTGCATGATTAATGCGTAGCTGTAAGTTTTTGTACAGCGTTCATACTGTCATGAAACTTAAAAGTAATGGGAAAAATTTGAAGTCATTAAAGATAAAATATTTTCCCTTTTTCAGTAATTACGATTGGGTTAGAGAAAAATTCAAAATAAAAAACTGAAATTTTATCTTAAAGTTTGACAGATATACTGAATTCTCAGTTTTTACAACTATCTAAAATATTACATACGTATGATTATAAAGAACTATTTTAGTTGATTAAACCTATGCGGAATAGTTTTGTAGTGCAAACTTCGAAATAGTTCCGTTTCATCTTTCTATTAGAAGCTATTCTAATACTGACTATCATCAAGTTACCAGTTAAATGCAATGTAATTAATTATTCACTCGTATAGGGTCAGGTGGGGAAAATGGGTCACGGGGTAAAATGGGTCAGGCTCTTTAGAAAATTCATTAAAAATTGTGCAAATAATATATTTTTTTTGCGTTGCTATTTTTACGTATTATTAACATCGGGTAACATTTTATATGCAAAATAAGGTGCAACTTCTACTTTAAAAATACAGATACTAGCGATTAAGTGTTTGCTTAAAAGACGCTTGACTGTGATCATCATGAAAACTTCTTATGATTTAAAGAAAATTGAGGGGAAATACCTATTAAGTTTTTAACCTACTGCATAGAGCACATTTTCAGGAACAACTTCATAAAATGTTGAAGAAAACACAGCAAAAATGAATTTTTCAGGGTATTAAAACATTCGCGGGGTAAAACGGGTCATTTTTCGCATTCGATTAGGCTTAGCATATACTTAAAGAGCAAAATATGTTTTTTGCTAACTAACTCATGTTTTGTTGTCATGTATGTATGTACTAATTTAAAACAAGTAATATATTGCTTTGTTATTCTTTTGATACACAAATTTATAACCTTATTGTGCAAAATAATTAAATTAAATCAAAAAGCCAAAATTAAAAGCAAAGCTTTTGTCCGATGAACTTTCTTCAGGAAATGTTGTTAGGGAGTTACGCAAAAGTGGCTTATTTTCGCCAAAGCAAGAAACCTAGGAAACCAAATCATAGAAAAACATTCTATTGAGCTGAATTCAAAGAATGATGTTGAAGAAATGGCATCAACATCCAATATCTCAACAACAAGTGAGGCCGTTTCTTCGATATTGGAACAAATCGAGTCAAGCATGTGTTATATTTTTATGCATATTTAAACTTCTATTATATAGAAGAAACTGTAAAAGATACCACAGAAGAGAAATCTACACACATGCAGAAAGAAACTTGTGAAATTTCAACAAGCTCGACAATATTGAAAAGATTGCATGCTGAAAAAGTCTAAAGAGATAAAAAAATAATTAAATTGAGACACAGACACAAAACTAAATAAATAATAAATAAACCTTTTCTTTAAAAGGAATTTATAACTGAATCAAAGTGCATTGATAGCAACCTTTAAAAGTTGGAAAATGGGAACAAGTTAAGTTTTTTAGTAAAAATATCATAAAAGGATATTTTCATGCCATCATTCTTCATTACAATGTAGAATAACATGCAATGCAATTAAAAAATATAGTTTTTTTTTTTTTTTTGTTTTCGGAGAGAGATGATGTTTGGAATTATTATTGATCGTAAACATTGCAAGACATTCCTGCCCCTGAAATGAATCAAGAAGACAATATTACTTTCTAGAAATGCTTATAGGCTAATTGTTTTTTCATTAATGAGCAAAAGTACATAATTACGATTCAGTAAATCGTGAAATTAAATTATTTAAAGCCCTGACTCATTTTACCTCACCAGTGACCCATTTTACCCCACTCTATGGGGTAAAATGAGTCATTGACAACACATTTTCTAACTTATTTATCGGTATCGATATGTTTTTTCCGAGATATTTCACTTTAAATGTAATAAGAAAGAGTCATTTGCATATTTTGAGTAGTTTATTCACTGGTTGAATTACTATATTTTTTGCTTTTAAAACCTGATTGTAAAAGTGCTCTTTTTTTGACCCATTTTACTCCACTTGACCCTATCCTTCTCTCCGTTTAACCTTTTAACTGTCAAATTATATTTCGAGGATTTGGGTACAACTTTTCACACACGCATTTGAACATAAACCTCTATCTTTTAAAATATTCAGTAAAGGGCTGCTATCTATTAAATTGAGAGCAAATTAATTTTTCCTGGGATAGATTTGGGTTTGACAAAGAGACGAAGCCGAAATAAACGTCTCCCGAGATACATTCGGGTATAACAATATGATGCACTCAACAAAAAAATACCCCAAGTAATACTAGGGCGTGATATTTAGGAGCATCATTGCTGTGCCCGAGATAATCTTGAAACAGTTCAAAGGTTAAACTGAACCGTTGAATAACAGTAGATTTGTAGTCCAATTTGCAAAGGTGATGAAAAGGCAGTATTTTCTTTCGTGCAGCTAGCCAGCCAGTTAGAATCAATTAACATGCACATTGAGAGTATACTAAAGTTTGTTTTGATTTACTGCAGGTTTAAGGGGTGTTTTATAGTGTTTTGAATTTTTCTTCGTTCTGTAGAGTATCGGAAATAGAGATTAATGCCTTTGGCTAAGGCTCATTATTTTCTTTTGGGGGAAGTTGCCGTAGCTTTCCGACACGCACAAGATAAAACAATTATCCTAATCGAAACATATACCTAGAAAATTACGCTGAACCTTAGGGGAAAATGTGATTCGATGAAATATATTGTACGCAGTAAACGGCACAAAAACATCGTGTACGACGACGGCAGTTTACCTTACGGCATCATCCTGAACGATATGGGGAAGATGCCGAAAGGGAAGGGTTTTTTAGTCATTTATTTTCGGTGGTAAAAAATATTTTTCAGATAAAAACCTATTTCTTTACGAATCACAAAAGTCCATATTTCTCGGATAGGGATATAATCGGATATAATTGGACTAAAAAAAATTAAACCAATACATTTTGACTTTATTTTATGTAAAATAAAGTTAAAAATAAAGTTAAAAGTCTTCCCCCAATCTATTTTACACCTAGAACAAAATTCTTATGCAGTCCTAATATCTCGAAGCAAAAAAATATTCAATTTATTTGTTTAAGGAGTAAATTTGTGAAGACGCTGCCAAAGAATATACGTTTTTTTTTTTCTTTTTCGCAGCAGGGAACCTTTCTGTCAAGGAAGACAAACGTGAACAAGCCTTCCTGGGCTAAAGAAAGTGAGAATTATTGCGAAGTTCCTCCTTATTTGTGTAGTGAAGGTTGTAATTATAAGAACTCGTTTTTAAGTTTTTGACTAATTTTGGCTTGTGCACAGAGAATAGATGTCTTTAAAAGAAAATAAAACCTTTCATTAAACCTATAGACAAAGAAAAAATGCATTGAGAAAAATTAATTTCGGTAATAATAACAATAAATTAAGCTTTATTTAAAATTGCTTGAATAATGTGCTAGTTATTTATGGTGATTTAATAAACTTCTTGCTATTATGTTTATCCGTTGACAAAGAAAACGGAGTTAAGGCTAAAATACAAATTTTCACAACCTTGGATTGAATGCATAAGCTTTCTTTTTTGACATATATTTCTGAATAGGTACATTTTTAAATGGTCAAAATAAGTAATAATTCATTAGGTCATTTAAAGTTTATTCTATCACACAAAACTTCCTCTAAATTATCAACGAGCATTGAGGTCCTTTGAAATTCTGAACTGAAAAGTAAAATGTAAGTGAATTGTTTAACAATCGGTAGTTTATAGAATTCGTGCGCAGATATTTTGTTGAAGAAAAGAGAAGTAATATTTATAATGATGTCTCGAAAGTTTAAATTGGAATCTTCTGGTTTAAAGCTGTTTAATTGTCCAAAATTTAAAAGTAAATAATTGTAAATAATAGATCAGAAATATGTTTATACAATGCAAGTGAGGGGAAAAAAAAACTTTTAAAAAGAAATCCCTAGAATCCGTTTACTTTAAATGTGTTTATTTTATTTTTAACTTTATTTTTGTATTTTAAAAATATTGATTCAGAGATACTTAAAAAATTAAGTCTTTTTATGTATTGCAATGATATTTATTTCAAAATAAATTCCAAGTAAAATCTTCAACAATATTTATGTTTTCTAAGTATATTTCTTCTTTAGTAAAACCTTCATAAATTTTATTCAATAACTTCAGTTGTACATTTGCATCTCCACATATATTTTCTGGATCGATTAATCGTTTTCGAATATGCTTCTTTTCTGAGTTGAACTAAAGCTTGATATGATACATGCAGAAATCATTATTTTTGTAGCCACTGCGGGTAAGGATAAAAATAAGTGCATTTTAGATGCATTTAAAGTTAGAAGTAAACTTTTTGGGCAGGATCGATTAAGTATTTCCTTCTGTGCTATGTTTCAAGAGTAAGGGCCCTGCTCTACATCAGCGGAAAGCGCGAGCGTAAAGCAGAAACGTAAAATGGATTAAGTGGTGTTCCTATGGAAATTTCCCGAATTTTCGGTTTCTGCCTTCGGTTTCGGTCGCGTTTTCCGCTGATGTGGAGCAGGGCCCTAAGAGAGCATAGAAACTGTTTTTAGCGTACAAATTCAGTTACTAAAACTGTAGTAATAGTTAAATCTGCTTAAAAATGCCATGCTTTGTTTTGAATACTGATTGAAAATTTTTAAATGCAAATATGATGGCAAATGAGACATGAACAACAGCCATTCGAAACAATTGCTTATAATTTTTAATTCTTTTCTATTTTTTCAATTTTAACTGATAGAGGGTAGTTTTACTATTTAGGAACATGCTGATTAATTTTCATCATAATCTGAGTCATCCTATACTTTTAAATAACGATACCTAAAATTTTGGTTGGATTGATTCAACGGACAATCAGCTTGGCCGTCGCGTGTAAGGAAAGTTATTTTCTTACAACTTTAGAGACGGATACAAGGGAGGGGCGATTGCCTCTCCCTTGCGGTTTCTTCATCTGTAATTTTTCGACATTGAAGTTCTAAAAATGAAATTTTATCCGTGTTCTGATGAAGCCGTCGGAAGAAGGTTTGGGGCTCTTTTCCGGAAATGTTACGGAATCGAAGCCCTTTGTGTGATCTATCTGTATACCAGTATGCATAATAAAAAGTAATCGATCATGTCGTCAGACAGAGGTTGTTTCGGTTTGTTTTCACACGATATTCTGCCTTCATTAAACTGTCGCACCCACGAACGCACTTTCGACACATCCATAATTCCGTCACCACATGTCTGCTTCAACTGTCGATGGATTTCAATCGGTGTCACACCACGCAAATTCAGAGAACGAATGATTGCAAGCTGTTCAGGTTTGGAAATTTTGCCATTTTAAGTGTCGAAAACAGTATCTCATTCTCGCGACTGGCGTTAAAATTTCATCTGTCGCATAGTGTTGCCATCTCAGTCATATTTTGACAAAGAACGAGCGCTCATTTTAAAGCAATTCACATGTTTTTATGTCTTTCCAGACTGGAGAAAAAAAATCGAAGGCCTTAGAACTTCAATGTATAGTTAAGAACCACTGAACTCGAGTGTTAAACCAGAAAAGGGAAATAAGAGAAAAATTAAACTGCAAAAATGCACTTTTGACATGCAAGCAAAATATGAAATAGGTTCGAAAAATAATTTATCAAGAACGCAAATTGGCAATAAAATTGTTAATTAATTCCAAAACATGATGAAAAAATGGCGTGTAAAAGCCACTTTAAAGCAAAATATTTGAACCGCAAACGTGTTTAAAAAGCATAACGCTATGCTTCAGAGAAAACGTAAAGATTCTCAAAATCTTCTTACTGTATTAGAAAGGAGAATTGTATACATTTAATTTCGAGTTTAATATTCTTATAAATTATTCATTACTGAAATAATACTTTATACATCGCTTTCTCGTAAAAGTTTGAGAGCGAAACTTTTGGATGCATAATATTCTTCATCCTTTTCACAATATTCATTTTAGAAAGAAAGTACATGCAGCAAAGCAGCAAAACTTATTTTGAGTCTTGAGTTATGTAGTATATTAAACTAAAATCCTGTTACGTTTGGCCTTTGAAATAGATTTCTTTCATTGATATGACAGATTTCGAAAATACTTGTAAATTAAAATAGCACAAACGAAAACATTTTTCTCATTTATGTTTTTTTACAATGAAAATTAGGACAAAACACCATGCCTTGTACATTGTTCTGCCTGCCTTTTACAGTATCAAATTTTTAGGAGTATTGTTCTTCAAAGCGTGTTTAAATGCGTAACATAATATAGAAAAACTAGTTTTAAGTTGTTTTTTGTATAAAAAGTTAAACTAAAACCAGTCTTGTTTTTTTCAAAACAATTTTACAATGTGAACCTTTTTGATTTTTCTCCATTGAATGTTTTAGTTTCAAGTTTAATGTGATTGATTGAGGCATGTAGGTGTAAGCTTGCACGTGTGTGTACAGAGCTTGAACGCCACCGCCCCATAGTAGAGGAGGCCAAGGACCAGAGGAATGCTCACGCAACTTAAGGGGCTGTTGGGAGGTGGTAGTCACAGAGGCACCCAGTGGAAAACCAAAGAAGTCAACTGCAGTCAAATGAGACCAATAAGCAATTCGTTGCCTGATTAAAAATAGGAAAGAAATAAGCATTTTATTTACACATCTTGCACAGAGCAAACACATCTTGAAAAAGGGTCATAAAGTCTTTAAATAGATATTGAAAATAGAAAACCTGAAAATTGGGTATGTTGTTGTCGTTGCCTTGTGCCAACCAGATGGGTAATTGGGGGGGGGGGGGGGTAATTGATGGGTAATTGATTCCCTTTTTCATCTGCATCGTCATTTGGCGTGAAGTCCGACTTACACATTACACGCGTGACATAGGGACCGGTTTATAGGGTAGGGCAACCATGCACAACACAGCAACACATTCAGAAAAAGAAAGGACAATGATGGGAAAGAGAAGCTCACCCGGAGATCCATGCCTGGCCAGGACTCGAACCAGGTCCGCCCGAGTCTAACTTCTCCGACCGCTAGCCAAGGTGGGAAGCTAAGTGGGTTATGTGTTGGGGAAATGAACTCACAATACACGCATACTTTCATTATTTCTGTTTAGTTGCTGCATTCAAGCTATTTTTTTTGGGAGGAGGAAAGAAAGAATAACCATGCCGGACCGGGACTCGAACCCAGGACGGAGATCGAGTGCCCTCCGAGTTTGACTGCTGTGACCACTAGACAAGGTGGGAAGCTAAGTGGGTTATGAGTTGGGGAAATGAACTCACAATATACGCAGACTTTCATTATTTCTGTTTAGTTACTGCATTCAAGCTATTTTTTTGGGAGGAGGAGAGAAAGTATAACCATGCCGGACCGGGACTCGAACCCAGGACGGAGATCGAGTGCCCTCCGAGTTTGACTGCTGTGACCACTAGACAAGGTGGGAAGCTAAGTGGGTTATGAGTTGGGGAAATGAACTCACAATATACGCAGACTTTCATTATTTCTGTTTAGTTACTGCATTCAAGCTATTTTTTTGGGAGGAGGAGAGAAAGTATAACCATGCCGGACCGGGACTCGAACCCAGGACGGAGATCGAGTGCCATCCGAGTTTGACTGCTGTGACCACTAGACAAGGTGGGAAGCTAAGTGGGTTATGAGTTGGGGAAATGAACTCACAATATACGCATACTTTCATTATTTCTGTTTAGTTACTGCATTCAAGGTGTTTTTTTGGGAGGAGGAGAGAAAGTATAACCATGCCGGACCGGGACTCGAACACAGGACGGAGATCGAGTGCCATCCGAGTTTGACTACTGTGACCACTAGACAAGGTGGGAAGCTAAGTGGGTTATGAGTTGGGGAAATGAACTCACAATTTTCACTTATTTTCATTTGTTCTGCTAAGTTATTGCATGGTAATTATTTTTTCGTAGCTATAATATGCTCTTTAAATTAGCGAATATACAATTCAAAGCAATATATATCCAAAGCAATTTCTGTTAAGAAAACATTTACAGGCTCAAACTTTAAGTTTATTGTGAGGAAGTGGACAAAACGGCTTCCAGCGGTTACCATTTAGAGTGATTCAGCACATTAACCGACGTTTATTGAGTTTCAAATCTTTTATGAGTCTTTTAGTTTTAAAGTAAACTTTAAATTGCCAGAAATTCTCGTGAATTACTCGACCACAAATAGCTTTTCTTCGGCAAATGCTACTCTAGATTGAAGTCAAAATATTTCTTTGAATCTGGGGTAGATAATATGGGCATTTCGTTTATATTGCGACGTCAAGACTAAATCCGCCTAACCTGGCTAACTAAACTTAATGTTTGTTGGATGTTGCATTTGTGGATTTTCTACATTTGAAATAAAACTTTTATATAAACAATTATTTGCACTGTGTTTTATTACTTTATCTATCTTCAAAGTTGCTTTATTTAATTGTTTTATAAGCATTTAAAGCATAATGTTATGTTTTCCAAAATATTAAATACTAGCGGTACCCGCACGGCTTTGCCCGTGGTATAAAATTAAAAGTTCATTTGTAAAAAAATGATATAGCAGAAAAAATACTCTATTTTAGTTATAATTCAACTATAATTCCTTCAAAGTATGATATAAAAATTTGGTATGGACCCTACACTACTTCCTTTTACGTGTAAATTTCTTAGTAGATGCCTTAAGTGCTAAAATAGTGCTTGAAGTGAGTAAGATAACAATTCAAACATTTGCATCCCTAGTTTGCCACGAAACAATGCAAAAAAATGTTTTACAATGATTAATCTCCTAAATATCGCCGATTTTAACATCATTCAGTAGATTTTTCGCAAAATATCGCCAATAGCGCCAAATTGAACCCCAAAAAAATTTTTTTTTCGCTAAATTTATTGCCAACTTGGCGATATGTCGCCAAATTGGCGTCAAACACTTGGTGACCAAAAGCTTGGCGAGATATCGCCAAGTGGTCGCGCCAATTCATATCACTTTGGTCTGCATTGAAAGCCCTGATTACCCCATAAAAGGGGTAAATCACCCCCTTGGGGACATTCGAATGCAACCCCAAAGATAGGTGCACAAAAATAAGCCAAAAGAAAAAATAAGAAAAATTTTGTTGCTCACAGAAACCAACAGAAATCTTACCAAAGTTTAAAAGAAGAAGAAAGTTTTCTTTCCTAACTTCAAAAACAAAATAATACATTTTCCGAAATGACATACTTTAGAAAGAACGTTGCAATATCGCAATAAGATAGAAGTAAATATACTGAAATAGAATTGAATGCCAAATTGTAAAAAAGTCGCCAAAAAATAATTTTTAATATTGTCTTTCATTATTTATTAAATGCAATTATTGCTGCAAATTACAGTCCAACAATAAATAATCACATTGCAAAAGTATATTTGGAGCAATTTTTTCTTTTAAACTCAACTGATCCTAAAAATTTAAGTATTAGTCATAGAAATTTCGTGCATTATTCTTCACAATGATAAAAAAACATCGACAAAGATCAACCAGCAAACGATAAATTAAAACCTAAATTCGTTCACTCAAGCCATTTGCTGCAATTTATATTGAAATAAATTAATAATGAAGTAAAATATGTTTTGCAGACGATAAATTTAGAATGGTATCCTGTATTCTAAGGAAAGGACTCGATTTCTCATTTGATTGACAGGTGCCATCTTATCACGGTTTTTAATATTTCATTTGACTAATTTTAATAAGGCTTGGAGTTTGGATTGTTACAAAAACAAATACATTTTTAAAATTATTAAGGGAAAAAGAACGAAATAAAAACGTAACCATGGTAACAACATGAAAAGTTGATTTCCGTTGATAAAATAATTTATTTCATCTCTATTTTCAAACAAATTTTATTCGCGAGCAAAGCCATTTTAGAATCGTTTGGCTTGCTTTACTGAAGGTAAGCCTTGAATTTCGGGATTCTAAAAACAATTGTTACAGCTCTCCTGATGATCGTAGAAACTTCGAAAAAACGTCATTTTGTGCAGAAAATTTCAAGCTTTCGAATGACATAAGACTTGAAAATGTGTATGGAATATTTCTTCCCTATTTTATCGAATTTCCTCTAAGAATTCGAATAGAAAAAGAACGAAATGGAATGTTCGAAAAATCGCTTCGAGGTGCAAAACTACATGCTACAAACTAATTTTGTGCCAAGTGGCATGAAAATCGACCGAACGGTTTTGGCGCTACGCGCGTAACAGACAGACAGACAGAAAGAAAGAAAGAAAGAAAGAAGGACAGACAGAACCACCTTCAGCTTTATTATTAGTAGAGATAGAGATTATGATCAAGCTGCTACTTGTATTTGTGGCATGTGTAGTGCTATAAAGTAACAGAAAGAAAAACAGTAATTTCAGTAGATGAATGTACATCTACAGTCGAAACTGGTTATAACAAACCTTTTCATACTCCTCACTGAAAACTATACCTTTTTATTATTTCTTAGTCTTATTAGCTGGTTTTCTTGGTTCAATAGGAAACTAACCAATAAGAATAAGAAATAATAAAAAGGTAAAGTTTTAAGTGAGAAGTCTGAAAAGAGATGATACATAAATACATCATTGGTTCAACGGATTAATAAGGTAAAAACAGCATTAGTGATACATGCTGAAATGCTGGATTATTCTTGACTTAAATCTTTAATTGTCAAACTGTGTGGCATTTTGCGAACCTATAAGATAACTAGCGTTTATTGAAATCTTCCAGTTTTTTCATGCGAAGGTATAATACTGAGATCTGTCCACTCAATTTGCAGTGTTAGTAGTGAATTAGAGAGATGTTGCTCAAATTTGCTGAAAAATCTACGTGTAATGCTTTTGTCTCATTTTTTTTTGCAGTACTTAGAAGTAAAAACATGTTTATTGTTATGTTCTCTGCGTTTTAACCCTTTCACTACCATTTTTTCTGAGTAAAAAATTAAATAAGTACTTAAATGCATCAGAAAAATGCAAATATCGATTAAATTATGAAAAAGGAAGAAAATTACACTGACTTATCAGTGATGTCAAGGAATACCAGCGGGACATGCATTCATAATAATACAAAGCATATTTAGCCCATAGGGTTATTTAAAACTGCCTATGTATGACCCGGTGGTAGCGAAAGGGTTAAGAAATGAACTTAGCTGGAGGGAGGACGTGGTGGCTCGATCGGTTAGGGAACTCGTACCCTCTTTCGGATTCGTACCGCATGCTCCCCGGGTAGACAATTAAAGATCCGTCGTCGTCAGTAATAGTGGCTGGGCGACGTTAAATAAGGGTCGTGGTCACTAAGTCCTCCAAGTGAATCAATACTTCTGGGGGAACTGAAACAAGTCCTTGCTCGGCTTCTGGTTTGGATAAAAATAAATAGAGCGTTTTTTGAGACCCCATCTCGGTGAAATCACGAGGTACTGGGGACACTGGAGTATAAAGTAAAATAAAGTTGCTGAAGGGAGCATATTTTAGCAATTGCATAGATGTATAGTATATGTTAATGAAATCGCTAAGCTTGTGTAAAACTTAATAATTATCGCAATAATGCCTGAAGCGAAGGCGAACTCATAACACGACTTATAAGACTTATAATACGGTACGCTAAGGCAAGACTAATTTAAGTCCTAAAACAGCACTGAAAATGGAACAGCGACCGAGCGTCTTAAAAAAAATTTTTTAAGTCAAAAAAGAGTCAAAATTTAGAAAAAAAAGTAACTCACACCACGTTTTCAACCGTGCTCTTTTAGAAAAAAATACTAGCGGTACCCGCACGGTTTTGCCCGTGGTATAAAATTAAGAGGTCATTTTTTAATATATTGATATCGCAGAAAGAATACTCAATTTTAGTTATAATCCAATTGTAATTCCTTAAAAGTATGAGATAAAAAAAAGCCAAAAGAGAAAATAAGAACAATTTTGTTGCTTACAGAAACCAACAGAAATCTTATCAAAGTTTAAAAGAAGAAGGAAGTTTTCTTTCCTATCTTTAAAACAAAATAAAACATTTTTTGAAATGAAACATTTTAGAAAGAACGTTGCAATACCGCAATTTATACAGTATTTTTATAATTTACCGAGCTTTAATTCTTTAAAAACTGAAAAGAAAAGCAGACAATTTTTTCTCACAACAGTTAAAATAGTTTATTTAATTAATTTTAATAAGGCTTGGAGTTTGGATCACTACAAAAACAAATACATTAAAAAAATTATTAAGGGAAAAAAAACGAAACGAATGAAGGAAATAAAAACGTAACTATGGTAACAACATGAAAAGTTAATCAACGTTTCTGTTGATAAAATAATTCATTTCATCTTTATTTTCAAAATTTTATTCTCAAGCTTAACCATTTTAGAATCGTTTGGCTTGCTTTGCTCAAGGTAAGCCTTGAATTTCTGGGATTTTAAAAACAATTATTGCAGCTCTTCTAATACTCGTAGAAACTTAAAACTGACATCATTTTTAGCAGAAAATTTCAAGCTTTCGAATGACATTAGACTTGAAAATGTGTATGAAATATTTCTTCCCCATTTTATCGAATTTGTATGAAAAATGGGCTAAGAATTAGAATAGAAAAAGAACGAAATCGAACTTTCGAAAAATACGCTTCGTAGTGCAAAACCCCATGCTACAAACTAATTTTGTGCTAAATTTTATGAAAATCTAGCGAACGGTTTTGGTGCTATACTAGTAACAGACCGACAGAAAGAAGGAACGAAAGACAGACCCACCTTCAGCTTTATTATTAGCAGAGATTTTGCAAAATGGAAATTTTTCACACTGCAAAAAAAAAAAAAAAATGTTGTTTTTACAGTATAATACTGGCAGCAAAGGTTAAAGCATAAAACTAAAATACGCACTAATAAACTAAAATAAGTAATTTTACAGTATATTACTATAAAATTAGCAGTTTTATAGTTAATTGCCGTAAAATTAGCAATTTTACAGTTTATTACTGTAAAACTAGTAATTTTTTACAGCTTATTACTGTAAAGTCAGCTGTATAGAAACATCATTTTTTGCAGTCATTAACAATATCATGATCATTTCAAATTGAACATGGAAGACTTTTGATGAATTAAGCAACTATTTCACAAAAATAGGTTTGTACTGAGTATTTTTCAAACTTTTCTAATTTTTTTTAGTTATGCTATTAATTTTACCAGTATAGCAGCTAGTTTTAATATCTCCTACTTTCATTGCACGCTTCTAAATTACTCGATCACGATGCGGATATAATAACTGACGTATTTTTATGATTTTTTTTAAATTTCATTTCAACAAGATTTCATTAAGCCCTTTAAAATTTTCGGTACTCTTACATGTGGAATTTAATTAAAATTATTTTCAAAGTTTCAGAAACAAACATTATTTTAAATTAAAGAGTTCCATTAAAAGTTTGAATCCTATTTGTTCAAGTTTCTTACTGTTCTTAAATGAATTTTACAAGAACTTCAAGAATTTAATCAACGATGCTAACATGAATGATACTTCATTTTGAACTTTAATTCCTGTTTTAGAAAAAGTCATTTAAGTGAATATTTTTATGATCAATTCTTTTCAATTAATTGTCTCCCCCAGGCTGGGCACGTGTCACCGTGACATGCGTCTAGTTCGACTATCCGTAGCAGCATAATCTCATCGGCCGATGATCGGCCATTCATCAAAACCCGATGAAATTCTCATCGGCCGATGATCGGATTCGATGAGTTCCCATTGGGAATTGCTCCAATATGTCTCATCGGCCAAACAGAATCCGAACAGCAAAATCCGATGAGTTTTGCTCGAAATACGATGAGATTTGAAGCAATTTACGAGCAGTGCAGTCTCGTACCGATGAATTTAGAAGGAAAGTTGATCGAAAGGATATCGCTTTCCGATGAAAAGTAGCTCATCGAAAACCGTGCTCGGATACTGATCGGAACGATGTCATCGTGCGTTACATGATCAGTTTACGAAGAGTTCGATGATCGGCCGAGCAAAATCCGATGAGTTGATGCTACTCTTGGGACGCTTTTGTCTAGTTCAACGGTTTTCAACCTGAGGACATACAACCTTATGGGAGGGGGGGAGGTATGTTTAGGGGGGATGAGGTATGTTTAGGGGGGGGGGTATGTTTGTAGAGGAGTTTCAAGAGAAGCGTGAGTGTATAAAAATAGTAAGAGAAAAAAAGTCAACCTTGCTGTGTTTTGCTCAATTTTTCTGCCACTTGTGTATTTTCGACATTGAGAGAGAGAGAGAGAGAGAGAGAGAGAGAGAGAGAGAGAGAGAGAGAGGGCCCTTAAAAATAAAAATAAATAAATAAATAAATAAATTTATAAAAAAAACTAATATAGATATAATTAAAACAATTTACTTTCATTTTCCTCTTAATAATATTGAAAAAAATAATGTCTTAAATATTCTATATGTTTTAAGATTACCATGATCTGCTTATAAACCACGATTATTTCTGAATTCTAAAAGAAATATTTAAAAAAAAATTCTTCATAAAAAATATTTTTTCCTAAATGATCCAAATACTGCATAGTCTCCAGTTAGCAATGCTAGGTAGACCCTTCGAATATTTTGTTAAAAATGATGTTGAAGGTATTACGTGCTTTTCACTAAATTTCTAGATTTATGTCTTGGATAAGATTCTTATTATCAAAGTTGACTTCTCAGGTATTTTACTGTCCTTTCAAATAATGCCAATGACCATATACGCGGATTATTATAAATATCGGCCATCGATGGTCTAATATTCCCATATTTTAGCTGGTTAAACCAAATGATTTAGGACATTGGGTCAATGCCTCAAAATGAATTGTTCCCGTTATTATTGGAGCGGTATTATGATATCCTATTATATTAAGAGAAATGGTCAGTTTGATTTTCCTGCGGTTAATCTTATTATTAAACTAGCTGAGAAGCGCCCTAAGGTCATATTGAGGTAAGATCGATTCAGGTAAGTTTGGAGCTATCGATAATGTGGTAGTGAAAAGAACTGTTAATCGAAGAGAAGAAATTGCAGAAGTTGAAATTTATATATTTTCACTTTTTAATTGGGTGTTTTAAATCTTTTTCCTGTAAAATTTAGATGGTCTTACGAGAGGCCGCGGTTGCCTTATCGGCATGACATCAAACTCGTAACCGAAGCATCCCCTGTTCGATCCAGGCAGTTAAAGATCCACCGAGTTCTCTAGTGGTGATTGAGGCACTCAAGGTATGTTCGTGGATACAAAGTCCTCTATGTTCCCATTCCAAATCAATACCTCTGGGGGTGCTGGACCAGGAATTGCTCGGTTCCTGGTCTAGTTAAAAAACAGAGCACTATTAAGAGCTCATCCAGCCGAATAAACCACGTGCAATGGCAAGTACGGGGTACCCTAAATGAAGTGAGTGAGTGATAATTTTACAGTACTTTTCTTTTGGTCCCACACATATTTATGAGGAACTCGTCACTAATGGATATCTGCTTTACTACTCTTGCTGATTTTCCTGAGCGTTAAAAATTAATAAGCTTTCTCCTATCTGCAGTCAAAATGTCCTAATAACTGGGACATTTTGACTGGGCAAAATATTCTAACATCTTTCTCAAACGTGAATGTTTTGGAAATATTAATACGTTAAATGGCAGTTCTTTAGAATACATAAACAGTTGCCTGCCACATCCTTTCAATTTTATATGGTTTGCGGTAGTTTTTCAGGATTTTAAGCCCAATCCAGTTTTTCTTCTTTAATTAGCTGGTTCACAAACATGTATTCGTTAATGAAATTAACAGCTATTTGTTAATTTCATTAAGAGCTTGTACACGCTACTTCTGAGCCAAACCTGGGGCCCTACTCTCATTGTATCGTCAATATAGTCGATACCGAGAATACGGGTTTTTTGTGCCCATGGACGTCACATCTCATGAGACACGAATAATCTCAAAGCCACTTCTAATTTAAGGTATCTAGAATCGAGCCGAGAAGTTTACGACAGGGTAAGAAGACGTAAGATGTCTTCCTCGGCAGTGAGAAGCTGTTTCGTTATTCCATTTTTTCTCAACGCGGAGTGTGCCATAATGTTTATAAGTTCTGAAAATGTGGTTTAGTATGTTTTTACGTTGAGAGTCAAGATGTTTTCTTTATTTTGAGTTTGAATTTGGGAGAGGCATCCATTTATCGGCAGTAATTGGAACTCAGCAACTTTGCCGATTATCTATAATCATCTTATTTTACTGATTAATTAGCCAAAATTTTGCAAATTGAAATTACTTTAAGGTATGCGCAAAACTTGAATTTATATATCTACTTAACCAGGGTGTCGATCTAACCCAAGAGGGAGGGATACATTTCCTTCAATAAAATGAGCTCTTTACTCAAATTCTATTTTCTACCAGGGAAGGGAGGGAGCATTTCGTTTTTATCGTATCGTTTTTTCGTTTAATTTTCCCTCGCAGAATCATTGAATCATCATTTTTCAAGTCTTAAAATGATAGCAAAAGCATAAAACATGAATTAGTTTCTTTCAATTCTCAAACATAAAGTGTTTTAAATGCATTTTGGCAAAAAGATCCGCAGACATGTGATTTAGGATCTCCATTTTTCTCTTATGCATTGCCCACAAAAATAGGGACTTGTACTTAATATTTAGAGAGTGAATATATATCTCTTATTGCGAAACGGCCAAAATATCGCGAAAAGCAAAATTGAGTCTATCAAAATCATTGCAAAAAGCGCAGCACATGCAGTAATTTTTACCCCTCTCAAACAACAAATGTTTTAAATACATGTTTTGAAAAAGTGATACCTAGACACAGGGCAGGACTTTGTAGGACATTGAGCACGAGCTTTATGTGCTTCCCCCCTCCAAATAAAAGCAATATAATGAAGTAGTAAAATATATTGGATTTCAAGTTTTCGCAAGACTATTTTTAAATTTATTTTTTATCTTGTCATAGTGCGATATGAAATTTCTCCATTTTAAAAACTTTAGATGGATTTAAGGCCTTTTTTTTTTTGCCCTGCCGAGACATGTGATTTTTCTTTACTTAGCATTTAAAGACTGAAAATACAACTATTATTGCGAAAACAAAATTGAGTAACGCAAAAAGGGACTTTTACTTAAAGCCTGAATTTAAAACTATTATTGCGATAAAGTCAAAATATCGCTGAAAACAAAGTCATGAAGTTAAATGATTTAATTTAACAAATATTTTTAAACATTAGTACTATTTTTTTAAAAGTATTTATAAATTTTTTCATGTTTAGTCGAAGAATTTGATACATTGAAATGAATTCTTATAATGTATTTCGACACTTAACTTCACTTACGCTTGTATGCTCGTATGTGTTGAAAAGATGTACTAATTGTGATTTAAAATTCTAATATTTTTAAATTCCTGAAACACAACACTTTAATCTGCCCGAATGCTTTTAATATTTAGCTCTCGAATCTTTTTGCCATCTATTTCGGAGGCTAAGCTAAACCAGAAAGTTAAAGCAAAATGCACGCGCGAATGTTGATGTAACGCAAGTGAGATATACTAAAAATACTGTCATTTGATTGGTCAATCGTTTTTCCGGGCTTTCATAGTAGTTCAAAATTTGACAAGCGGCTACTTTTTCGGCTATTCTTGCTTGTCGTGAGGGAGTAATAGACGTCACTGGAAGTTCCAGGAAGTTTCAAAGTAGGGACCCTGGAAGTTTTAGGTGGACAATTAAGCGTAAAATTTCAGGAACAAAACCCGGAAAGTTCATGACATTCTCAAAACCCTGGACATGTTTACATCCTCGGACGCTGCCTAGGACATCTCAGAGTCTAGGATTGTTAACTGCAAAAAATATTGTGATTGTTAACTGCAAAATATGATTGTTAACTGCAAAAATAACTGTTGTTTTTACAGTATAATATGGCATCTGAGGTTCCAATTTAAAACTCTAAAATGCACTGAACTAAACTGTAAAACTAGCAATTTTACAGTTTCTTACTGCAAAGTTAGAAATTTTACAGTTTATTGCCGTAAAATTTACCTGTAATATACTGTAAAAATAACAGTGTAATACTGGCAGCAGAGGTTTCAGTTTGAAACTGTAAAATGCACTGTAATAACCTGTAAAATTAGTAGTTTTGCAGTTTGTTATTGTAAAATTAGCAATTTTACAGTTTAGTAATGTAAAAGTAGAAATTTTATAGATTATCACCGTAAAATTACAATTTTTACAGTTTATTACTATAAAATTAGCTATATTATACTGCAGAAAAAGTATTCATTTTTTACAATGTTCAGGCTAATCCCGGACGTAGATAAGCCTACGTCTAAGCTGTATGACATAGACTGCACTCTATAAAATGATCTCAAGAAGGTCAGGTCAAAACAAAGTCAGGTTATCTGTATGATTTTCAAAAGTTGGATTTCAATATTGAAGGGAAAAAAAATTCTAAACATATTCAGCTTACTTTCGAAATAAAATTAATTAAGCTCCATTACGTAAGGACAGTTATTTCATCATCGGAATAAATTCGACTAATGAAAGACGTAGCAAGAAAAACTTTTCTCTAGCCTATTAGTATTTCATTCTTGAATATTTTTTTTCGTTAAATACTTTCATCAAAAATCATTAATTATTCCCTCCCAGATTCCGCATCATCATATTCTCCCTATTAATATTCATTAACGTTGAGGTATTGTAAGCCATTGAGCTGGAAGAGCATTAATTGCAATTAATTTATAAAGAGGTGAATTATTAAAAAAGAAGAATAAGTACGGCATTATTTACATTATCATTCGGTTGTGACATTTTAATGTCTGTAATCGTTTTGTTTCCTAATAACATAAATTGTTATTTTTATTATAGTTTTTAAGCTTGATCTGAGTTATTAAAAATTCTATCAGGATCGTCTAAATGCGCTCGCTTGTCTTGGCATGCATTTTCTCAGAAAGTTTGCTTCGATTCTGTTTTGTGAGTATTTAAATAATAGTGTGGAAATAAAATCGAGGTTGTATTTGTAAGTCTTGTTTTTCCTCGCAACAAAAAGAGGAGAATTTGCTTCTGACAAATTCTAGTTTTCACGATTAAAAGCTGGACAGTTTCTGAAATATTGTGTTTTATTTTTCGCAACATTGTATTGATTGTTTTTTGCAGCATTTTATTGTTTGTTTTTTTATCTTTTCAAATATCTATATTCTATTATTCCGTGTTCTAAAAGCACAATTTAGAATATATTTTAGTCTATTTATTCAGTTTTTCTCTTCATAATAATATCCTACAAAAAAGAACGTCGTAAGTTGTAATATTTTAAAATTATGCAATAAGACATGACAAAAGAACGCTCATAGGTTGTGATGTTTTAAAATTACGCAACAATACATGAAAAAATAATTAAAATACTGTCAGTTTAAGTATCAAAGTATCTTTTGTTATAATTACATGATGAAGTTATTGTTATTAACGTACCATTTTTAACACTTAACCTGATGTTTAGTCTAGTACTAATATTTGATATGTAGTATTTAACATTTGATATGCTGTAATTTTGAATGTTTAGTGCAATTTCTCAGGTTTATGCAAAGCAAATTAAATGAGACAAAATAAAACATTTTGCTTCATTTTTAGTTCATTATTTTATTAAATCATTTACCAAATCAGTTATTAATTAAATTTGTTCTATTTGTGCTTGTATTTCTCCATTTAGTTCCTTAGCATTTACTAATTTATTCCCGAATATTTTTCCATTATCAATTAATCAATTTATTAGCAAGCGTTTGATTAGAACAATATTTTGACTTTTAATTATAGGAAAGTGATAAGGGACGAGGGTAGTGATACTTGTTTGACTTTTATTTGAAGGTACAAATTCATTGTTAGAAATAAAAAATAGCACTTCAATGCAAGTTTATAAAATGAAACACATAAGTTGCTCTCTCTTTCTAACAATGTTTAAAATAAATGTCCAATTGCTTTGCATTTGAAATGTTAGTTATTTTCGTGTTCAAAATTTGACGCAACTCTTGAACGATGTAACAGTGCTTGGGAGGACAATAAAGTATGTTTTTGATGCCCCTCCCCCCATTGGGCATTAGGGTGGGGCGAAAAATAAAACGTTTTTCAGATCAACTTCTAATAGTTGCCAAAAGTTGTCTGTGGTGATAGTTAGCTTTTGTGCAAATTTTGAGAAAAATCGGTTAATATCTTCAGGGGGGGGGGGGATCGTTATCGTCTTTCATCCCTGGGATCGTTAAAATTTACCATAACTTTTATAGGGATTTTATAATTAAAATATGAAACCAATGCTATTGGCTAATCTCATTGCATTTTTTTGTCATAAGATATATTCATGCATTAAAAGCATATGAAAGGACTCACAAACATTATTTAATATGATATATTTATATTTAAAAAAAATCCCTTTTTTTCATGTTATTGTTTCTTTTTAAATGCTTAAAATGTAAATATATCATATAAAATAATTTTTTGTGAGTTATTTCATATGCTTTGAATGCATGAATATATCTTATGAGTAAAAAAAATGCAATGAGATTAGCTAACGGCATTGTTTTTCATATGGTTTAACCATAAAATCTCGATAAAAACAATGATAAAACTTTGCGATCGCAGCGCCCCCTGAAGATATTAACCGATTTTTCTCAAATTTTGCACAAAAGCTAACTATCACCAAAGACAACTTTTGGCTACTATTAGAAGTTGGTCTGAAAAACTTTTTATTTTTTGCCCCACCCTATTGGGCATTCCTATTACTCTCAAATTTATTGACAGTTTCACAAACTAAAATACTAATAGATAATTCAAACTCAAATATAAAAAATAGTTTAAACCGTCGTTTTTTGTAAAACTGTTTTTCCTTCTTTAGTGTTACTCGTACATTGATTAAATAATTGTTAATTATTTAAGGGTAATTTTGTATAAGGAAAACTTTTTTACGTTATTCAGCTCACTTTGTGTCAAATATATTTTGTTTAATATATCTCTTATAGTGTAGTGATTTGCTTTCTGTAAAGAAAAAACACACACGAGAAATCAAATTAATTTTTGTCATGAAACATTTTTTCGAGGTAGTATTTCTTTAAATTGAAATGTGTTTTCCACTTAATCATCGCAACTTCATTGAAATTTGGGTTTTATATCTTAAGTTTTTCACTGCAAGCGTATTTTTAATTAAATTGCCTGAAAATATATTTTGTTGCGAAAGAGAAAATGGCATGGATTATAAAAATTGCTTAAACATACTCGTATGTTTTTCATTATTTTCTGAGACGCAATTAAAATTTCAATTAGTCTCTTTCTTCTGCTCTTAGAATAACTTAAAGTTAAATAATCTATATAATCAAGAGACAGTTTAATATTTAATATAACAGCGTGCATATAAAGAGAAATGTGCTGTACATAATGTGGTGAATGGACATAGATGAAATATTTTCCCAAAGCCAAATTATTTATTCAATGTTCACGAAAATATAATTATTTTCAACGGACAATATGTAAATTTTAGAAGAATTCACTCAAAATACGTATACAAACAAAAGAGAGAGAGAAAAAGCTGAAGATAAATTTCAAGTTGCACTTAGCATAAATAAAACACAACGCAATAGTATGAATAGTAAATTAATTTTTAGCTCTTGCCACAACTTGTTTATACAAAGTAGAAAGTTTAAAAAATAAAAATATGGAGTAACCATTTCAGTTGCATTTAAAATTGATAAATTTATGGATTTGACAAATAGTTAATGCCATACAACTTGAATCGAAGTGCAAAATTGAGCAATTTTTTGTCTACTTTCCTGTAAAAGTAAAAGAAAAAAAAAATAGTTTGAATTTTGACATCTGGACTTCAAATTATGTTTTCCGCAGTAGCGAATTGCGGTAACCCAAGTAGCATCAACTCATCGGATTTTGCTCGGCCGATCAACAAACTCCTCGTAAGCTGATCCTGTAACGCACGATGACATCGTTCCGATCAGTATCCGAGTACGGTTTTCGATGAGCTACTTTTCATTGCAAAGCGATATCTTTCCGATCAACTTTCCCGATGAAAATAAGCCGAGCTATATTCCATCGGAAAACGATATCCTTCCGATCAAGTTTCCCGATGAAATTCCTCAGCACGGGACTGTTCTGCTCGTAAATCGCTCCAAATCTCACCGTATTCTCATCGGATTTTGTTGCTCGGATTCTGCTTGGCCGATGAGACATATTGGATCATCGGCCGATGAGAATTTCATCGGGTTTCGATCATCGGCCGATGAGATGATGCTGCTGGGGAAGTGTGTGGCGTATGTCCGAGAGTACATAGCTCAACTTTTCCGCGAGCTTTAAAGTTCTTTCAGATTATTGGTTAAAGTACTGGGCTACCATCGCGATGGACCTTGGATCAAACTCCGTCAGGACACACATGCGTTGGTCACATATTGGTGACCCAGATACTTTAAATATGATGCCATCCATTGCCAGTGCCGTGTTACCATGTTCTGCATGATGGAGGAGCAAGGGCTGGTGCACGTCCTACGTTGGCAGACTGCCGATCTTTAAAAGGAATCAACCGCAACTGAAGTCGAAAAAGAAAACGTATGACAAATATTTCGTTGCTCGAAAAGTAGCAAAAGAAATGGAAGAACACTTAATCGCAATTTTAAAATAGCGCTGAAAACGAAAAAATACAAATTAAGAAAATAGTTAAATAGTTATTGAAAAATTTAAAAAAATGGAAAACAACATTTTGAGGTAGAGAAAATATGTGTCTGTGATCTGTTTGCCTTTTCCTAATAACGTTTGAGGGAACAAATGCTTTTTGTGTAGAAGAGCTCTGCTGGGGCACATTATCCCTACATTTTATTTTCAGGTTTGAGAAATATTCGCTCCAATTTGAGCAATTCAAAAAATTATCAACAATCGTGAAGTTGAACATTCCCGTTGCATGTTTTATTGAAAAAAATAATTGCTATGTTATTTTCAATGTCTATATGATTATCTTTTTTCACAGCTTTCTTTAAGTCTCAGTCATTAGAATTCATTAATGTTATGTATTTATTAATTAGAACGAATTAGAAAGCGTGCTACGGCGAAACATTTCTAATTGGGGTCGCGAGTGTTTTTTGGAATGACTTTTCGAAGATTGGCGTTTCCTGTCGAATATCGTCCATTGCCCAATAGCTGACTACTGCAACTCCTCAAATTGTGGTTAATTAAATAAAAACAGTAAAAACTACAGCATGTATGAACTGCCTTGTAGAATTATTAGTGTTCTACAAACGTTCTTAAAAGATCCCAAGTTAAGTCACTTTCAATGCTTTTTTCGTTTTTCTTTTACTTTAATGGGAAAGTGGGTTAAAAACGGGACATTTATCTGCTCAAAAGATGCTCTAAAATTCAATTCTAAAAGTCTTCAACTAGCATGTAGAACTAAAAGAGTGCTCTGAAAAAAAAAAAAAAAAGAAAAACTCAGAAGTGTTCTGAAATGTTTCAAAAAGTGTTCTAAAAATGGGATAAGTGTCAAAAAAGTGCTAATATTTTCAGGGTATACTTCCAAAATTACTAGTTCATATTTATTTTTTTATACAGGGTGTCCCGAAATAGACCGACTGTTTTCAAAAATTCATAACAGGAGACCCTGTTTCAGGACATCCTGTAAATACTTTAATGCAATCTCTCTTAGTTATTGGGTAGAAGTTCAGCTCAGTGAAAGACATATTTCTTTTTACATCAGGAGTTTAATCGCACAAGCCGTTAAGATTTTAAGACTTCGTCAAATACATGCAATATTCGTTAATTTGGTACACGAAAAATATTAAAAAAATATTATCTATACATAAGAAACTACATGGGAAAATTTTTAATAATCTGTGTTTATTGAAGTTCATAAAATAATTTTGGAAAAAAATAGAACTGACTTCAGTTGGAAATTGCTCTAAAAAGTAAAAAATATTGTTTTTCTTTGAACACCATCGAAACTACTTTTAAACATAAGTTTTGAAGTCGGCGCAAAAACAATGTATACAATCATACGCAACTATAATTCAACTATATACATTTTAATGGATCCAGGTTCTTTAAAAGCATTCGCATACATTTCATTCATTACCACACATTCGTGCACTGGTACAAATATTCTGCTTTTAATTTTCAATGGTTTCTCTGAAAAATGTTGGCAAAATATGGTTAAATATCATTTGACCTATCGTTTTTACGTCGACTTCAGAACTCATGTTTAAAAGTAGTTTCGATGGTGTTCAAAGAAAAAAATTATTTTTTACTTTTTAGAGCAATTTCCAACTGAAGTCGGTTCTATTTTTTTCCAAAATTATTTTATTTTATTATTTTTAGTGTAAGTGTACTTATGAAATAATGTAATGTTTCCATTACGGAACTTCACCTAATTATCTTAAGTAAATGCTCCATAAAATAAACTGAAAAAAAGGAAGAAACTATCAACGCATCTAAAATTATAAACGATTTACACTAAAAAATAATCTTTGTTATTCTCTGGTATTTATTTGTGTACTAGCTTAATCAAAGCCATTTAAATACCCAACGGTTTGTCAACTAATTTATATTTCAAAGCAATTCTAGTTTCTCGTTGTTCATAAGATTTTAACACATACTACGTTCGTTACCGCTAATGAGTTTCATGTTAGATTTAGTTAAGCCTTGGTTCAAATTTTTCATTATGATTACTATTAACATTGCTGTTGCGAGGCAAAAATTTTTTGCAACAATGGATTGAAAATTTAATCATTTAATGGGGAAATGACATGAAATTTACTGTTTTCCGTATTAACTTTTTTTTAGTGAACAAATATCGTCATATGAGTACATGGTACCTAAGTTACACCATCTCCTATCGATTAAAAAAAAAATAGTCCAAATCGGGTCAGTAGATCAGATGTTATGTGCGAACAAACAAAAAAAAGTATACGCTTTGAATTGATAACCTCCTCCTTTGTTGAAGTCGGTTAAAAAGCAATTTGATTCATCTACATTCACCCCGGTAATGAAGCAATAACTTACGAAAGGGTATTCTTTGAAAACCTTAAGACTTGCCTTTCTTGAAAAATATTCTTGAAGAATTTATCTTCATTACAGTTTCATAAATAGCGAGGACAAAAAAAAAAAAAAAAAATGTTTGTCCACGATTTGAAAAATAATTGATCGTGGTTCATAATTTTGAGAACTATGCTTTACGATGCGATCAGCATGTAATGCTTGTTAGTTTAATTGCCAGCTTTTTTTTTTCTTTAAGAAAAAAAAAAGCCCTAATTTTGAAAGCTGGCTGTGTATCATTTAAAATTATTCATAAACTTAAAAGCGTTTATTCTCGTTATGATAAAGTCCACAGTAGTTGGGATTAAACATATCTTTGAACAATCTTTTACATTTTTTTAAAAATTTAAAATGCATACATTAGTGCATAAATATATTTAAAATGTATAAATTCATACAAGAGAAATAACCTTTCTTCCCAGTGCAGCTTTTAAAGGAATTAATATAGGTGGATAAAAGAAGAGGGAAATCTGTTATGATTAAAATTTAGGATTTATTAGATTGTATAGTAATAGATACACTTAATTTTAAAAACGCAAAATTAATCAAATTAATAAACTGATGCGAGTATTGAAATCATCAAAGTGCGCAATAAGTTTCAAAAAAAAAAAAAAAAAAGAATCTTTGCAAAATAATTATTTTTACATTTTTAAAAGTACGTATAATTTTGACTCTTTTACCTCGCATAATTTATAAGGAATCTTCATAATCACTTTTCCAAGTCCTACTTCCACGAGACACACATACCATAGGGGCCCATTTGTAGGGTACGCCAACCATTCACAGCAAACCAACACATTCACAAAGAAAGGACAAGGACATGAGAGAGAAAGTACAACCATGCCTGATCTGAGATTCGAACCTGGGGCCTCCTCATCTGAGTCGGATTTTTCTGACCACAAGACAAATCGACACATTCACACAAAGAAAGGGACAAGGGGACAGGAGAGAGAAAGGACAGGGAGGTTGACACAAGGACAGGAGAGAGAAAGTACACCCATGTCTGAGCTGAGATTCGAACGTATGGCCTCCTTATCTGAGTCGGATTTTTCTGACCACAAGACAAACCAACACATTCACACAAAGAAAGGGACAAGGGGACAGGAGAGAGAAAGGACAGGGAGGTTGACACAAGGACAGGAGAGAGAAAGTACACCCATGTCTGAGCTGAGATTCGAACGTATGGCCTCCTCATCTGAGTCGGATTTTTCTGACCACAAGACAAACCAACACATTCACACAAAGAAAGGGACAAAGGGACAGGAGAGAGAAATGTGAGGGGGGTTGACACAAGGACAGGAGAGAGAAAGTACACCCATGTCTGAGCTGAGATTCGAACGTATGGCCTCCTCATCTGAGTCGGATTTTCTGACCACAAGACAAACCAACACATTCACACAAAGAAAGGAACAAAGGGACAGGAGAGAGAAAGGTGAGGGGGGTTGACACAAAGACAGGAGAGAAAAAGTACACCCATGTCTGAGCTGAGATTCGAACGTATGGCCTCCTCATCTGAGTCGGATTTCTCTGACCACAAGACAAGGTGGCGAACACTAAATGGGTAAAAATGAATGTCTTGAATGAAAATATATGGCAGTGATTATGGTTATAAATATGCAAATAAGCTTAACTCTTATTCAAAGGTCACATGAATATATATATACATTTTTTTTCATTTAAAATGTTACATCAAACTTTAACTATTTCCTAAAAATCAAATTTTAATCGTTACGAACTCAACATTAAATTTTACTTAACAGGTATTTGTATTGATTTTTATACTGAAACTGGTACTTTGGATAAATAAAGTATATACTCATCTATAAAACAGCTAATAGAAAAATTCAAAAAGTGTGTTCTTTTAAAACTTATAACTTAAGAAAATGATCATTGTCGAGTCCGTAACAAACTCTGGATGAAAAGTTTTATTTAAAAATTAATTACGGATTTTATAGCACTGAATTGAACCTTTTCTAATCTCAACTACAGTTTTACAAGATCCTAAAACAATTTTCATGTTTATTGAAATTGTTTTTTTTTCTTTTTTTGTCATTAATTTTATAAATTGGGTTTTGCAGTTTACAAAACGCCAAAAACTCTACAGTTATTAGTAGAATAGTTTGTTTTAAAGTTTTTTGCTATTTCTTGAAGGGAAAAATGAATCACCTCTCTCACTTTAAAAAGTACTTCATTTTAGCTTTCACAGCCCGTTTTTTTAAAGTTTTAACTGTTCTTTTTGAATTTAAAATTGAAACTGACAGACAGTAGCATCCAAAGGAATGAGAAGTGTCAGGGTGCAGCAGTAGTCTGAATCATACTCCAAAACCATTGGCTTTGAACAATGATGTCAACCCATAAAAGAATTGTCAGAATTCTGGCTGTGTCATTGTACAAAGTATGTATATATATGTATATATATTATTATCTACTTTGCTTCTTGGTTAAAAAAGAAAAAAGAATAAACTTCATTGAATCCGAAATTGTTTTTGAAACGAAAAAAATCCAATTATATTGTGGTTTTCGAACATTGGCACACCTTGAAACTAGTCCCCCCAATCCCCTCTTTTCCCTAAATGTTAGATTTTTTTTTTTTTAAGTTTGGGAATTCTTGCTCCACAGCAAAGATCTCTGAACGTTTTAAGCCAAGAGACCCACTTAGTAAGTATTAGCTAATTTATTCTTAAATTCATTCTATTGTAAATTACCTATTATTTAAAGTTGATTTCATCATGTAGTTCGTTTAAGATGCGTTGTAGTTGTCTTAATCTAAATATGTTGTGGAAAAAAAAACCTTTCAAACTGAGAACAAATTTGCAAGTTTTTAAAGTAAATTCTCATGCACATACAAATACAGTACATTTATAAAAAAAGTTCTTTTTTATGCATGATCCATTTTAATTTCGTAATTAGAGGCAAAATATAGAGAATAAAAGTTGAAAACAAGTGTAGTTTACGGATTGTAAAAGTGTCGGGGGTAAAAAAAGTTTTAAGTCCGACACCCAAATTTCAATGAGAATTATTCAATAACTACATATTAAAATCTGTCGAATCCATGAGACTGAAAATTATATTTTGAATACAAAAATGTATGTATGTAGCTTTAAAATTTTAGGCTTAGCATAAAATTTACGGATTTGCTATGGGACGTAAAAGTTTACGTGCCTCATGGAAATTATTTACAAATCAAAATGAATCTTATTTTTACCCACTTTTTCAACACTACCTGCTGTGCATTGTAAATTTAAATGGCTATTCATCTTAATTCCTAAATTTTAGTATGTATTTATATTAAAAAAAAAAGAAAAAAACTTTGAGAGTCGCCAAATATGTCTTGAAAATACTCAAGATCTTGACCTTAGTTTAACATCTTGTAACTTATTTGAAACTGAACTTATCAAACTTTATATAGGTATTTAAAAAAATGAAACTCTTCAGCTTTAAAATAATACCTTGTTTGTTTTAAAATATTAGTTTTGAAAATTTGACCGTCCGGTTGACCTTATCGTGGAATTGCCTAAATATGTGATTAGGAGCACCCAAGAACAGTTTGAGTCTGAATTTAGAAACAAAAGTTCTAGAAAATAAATCTTAGATTTTAAAACGCAGCTCTATATTTAGACTGTGAACAGCTGTTTATGCTTCATTATTTGGCAAATACATGAGACATGTGTTAGATAGGTTTATGCTAGGATTTATGAAGCGGGTAATTAGCACGTACTCCCATTAGCGGATCTCAGTTGACGTAAGTATTTTGACGTTCAAGTTTTAATCCAGGTAAATTACCTGGTACTCTGAATTAGTATCATACAGAACGTCATCGTTAAACAATTTAATTGACTGTGTTCTAAACAGTTAAAATGGTTTCATCGAGAACATGTATATTTGTAAATATACACATATTTAAAAACTTTCTTCAATGTACATTTATTTAATGCCCTAAAGATTAAATTTTGTTTATAGGTTAAGTCTGTGCCTTGTATTTTAAATATAAGTTTTTTTTCCGTTATTGAATGCACGTCTGCTACTGATCTATGATATTTCAATACAACGAACCTTAATCGAGAACTGATCTTTTAATCTTAAATATACTGTTTACTGCTTGTAAAAATATAATTTAAGAAAATTAATTTAATAGTTCCTAATGTTTTTTTTTATCTTTGGGTAGTAAACGCTTCGAGTTTTTTGTGTTGGTATTGTTTATTATGAGGCTGAATTCCTGTCCGGCCAGACAACATGACTGTACGGATCTGGGGACCGCACAAAATGTAAAATTTTTAATTTTTTCATTGAAAATTTCTTGTGTCTAGTACCTAATACATTGATTTAACATTTCATTTTGACCATTTTTGAAAACCAAAAGCATGAATCTAGGACTAACATTTGCAAAAATAGAAGTCGTTTAGGTTAGGTAACATAGACGTGCTCTATACATGTTAGAAAATTATTCTGCTGTTAAAAGCTACTGCAAAAAAGGTAAATGCTACTAGAAAAAGGTTGCTAATTTAACTATAAAACAAAACACACTTACTTTAGTTTAAACATTTTTATTGCTGATTGTTTGAAATTTGCAATATAGATCATTTGAAATCTATGTTGGATTTCATGAGTTTCGTGTTGTAAAGTGGCGTGTGTTTTAATTTATTTTCATCTTGTTAACATGACTAGTGATTAAACATTTATAAATTAGTTAAAACATTCTGAACATGTCGGCTCAAAAAAGAGAATTTCAAAAGAAAAAATGTTTGTCACGAGGAAAAGAAAAACTAACTTCTACCTAACTGATGTTTTTTTTTTCAATCTTCAGATCTACTTTTGTCTTTTACACGTCACTTCTTGTGAAATGTGTTTGAACAAAGTGAAAATTCTTTACATTCAATTTCCTTTTTTGTGTTTTAGAAAACAAATTTAAAGCTTTTGTTTATCCCCTTCAATTATTTGCAAGAAACGACATTTTCCTTTGTAAGCAAGATTTTCTTTTTAAGCTATTTATTTTTCACTTTTCATAGGAGAACAGACAGTTAGTTACTTAGATCATGACATTTCTAGCTGTATAATACTGTCATTTCTTGTTTTAACTTAAAAAGTGCAAAGATTACGCCAACCTGAGATGGTTTTTTAGGTTTTGTTAATTGTAATTTTGAACACTGAATCTTTAAATAACCTTTTTTTCTATAAAATGTTTTTGCAAAAATACAGGTTTTAAAAACTAAAAAAATAAAAGCATAAATGAAAAGCTGACTAAAAAAATAAATCTACATAAATATAAAAGAGAATATCGCACGCCTAGAAGAATACTGTCACAACTCAAAAATTCGAAACTCTGAATGTTCAGAGATATACCCAGAGCCATGATTTAAAAGTCAAAAAGAAACGTTTATTTTAAAAGCATTATGAAAGCAAATGAGCCGAAATGATCTAACCCAATGTATGATAGACTGCGCCATTACTAATTGCTTTAATATATCAATTTCTTTTCCATGTCTTAAATTTTTCTGTTTTTGAGTTGTGACAGTATTCTTCTAGGCGTGCGATATGTGTTTTGGAGAAACCATTTTTCCTTACAGATCCACTTTTTACGTCGGGTATTGGCAAAGTTCCTCAAAGACGCACTTTTACATCCGAGAATGGTTGTAGTTAGATTTTTGCAAGACAAAACAGTATCAAACCGTTCAAATTTTGATTTTAGGACCGAAAAATGACACAAATAGGCTTTTTCTTCTCAAATTAATTTATCGTATTCTCGATTGAGTTTCAAGGAAAGCCCATAAAAAACCCTCTTATAAAATTTTGATCCTACGGTTTGAAAACATGAACGTCCTAAATTAACCAGGAAAAAATGCTAGATGCCTTTCTGAATTTTTTAAAGATAAATTAATAATTAGATTTTTATTAAGACATAACTGAGAAGAAATAGCTGAACAAATATGTATTGCCCGTTTTTGCTTGGTTGTTAACAATTAAAGTTCTTGCTTTTGTTGCCTATCCTGTAACAACAGGATTTTAAAGTTTTCTCCTTTTTTTTTTGTGATTCATTAATGTTTTGTACTGCTGTTTAGGAAGATATAATCAAGGATTTGAGTAGTGTAAATGGGGGCGTTTACTATTGACTTGAATCTGATCGGGAATTTTAGATTTGGCGTTATCGTTGTTTCAGAATCGTTGAGGCTGAATTGGATTTTCATAGACTAACGTCGTTATTCAACACCACAGCAGGTAAGAACGGTTTGCTATTATTTAAAATGAGCCTTTATTTGTTTGGCGGAAAATAGGTAACAAAGATACTGTCTAAAATTTTTTCGTGTGACCTCCGAAGCATCTGCGCACGCGCCAAGTCTCTTCTGACTTTCGCGAAATAGGGGGAAAATGCAACGAGGAAGAAGCAAGCGAACAAAAGCTGAAGGCATCGGGAAGTGCGCATCCTAAACCTATCTCCCCTTTTTCAGATGGAAGCGTTCGTGGCTGCCAGGCGCACAAAACGCAAACAGACAGAAGATGAAATTGCAGCAATAGCTAAAGATCACAGAGTCATTCCATGTCATGTGACCCCTTGGTCCCCATCCCATCATCTCCCATTTTGAGGGCATTTTTGAGGGGTGCAGACATTCCGTTGAAACTAACTGATGAAAATTTCAGCTTCTAAGACAAACCATAGGGATCTAGGATACCACGTGATTTGGGTCTTGCAGGCTTATGATGCAAATCGTGTGATTCCCAATACTCTCTACATTGATGCACAAAATAAAATCTTGTTTTTACAGTATAATACAGCTAATTTTATAGTAATTAGCTGTGAAATTGCTAATTTTACAGCAGTAAACTAGGGAATTGCTAATTTTATAGTTTATTACTGTGCATTTTACAGTTTTAATGTATACCGAATGGGACTCGGCGGGAGGGTGAGAAATGAGAATCATGTGCTGCTGCTGAGTAAGGGCGCTTTTACACTTGACGACACGACAACGACGAATATCGGACGGTAATACCGCAACGATAAGTACGGTGTCGTGTCGTCTATAGCACCGCTTTTCCACTCAAACGATATCGTTTCTCCGAACGGGTCATTTTTCACCGCATTTCATTTCGAAACAGCATTGTGTTCACACGTCTATTATGGCTGCTCAATTTAGAAGATTACGACTACTATATTTGCTTCACCTCCGGAGAAAAAGGAAACAAATTAGGAGACGGTATTGGGTGCACGATATTTTTAAAGAAAGGTACATTGTAGGCGAGTTTTATACACTTTTCAAGAAATTGCAAAAAGATCCCCAGAAGTTTTTTAATTATTTTCGAATGAGTGAGAAAACATTCAATTATGTATTGTCAAATATTTGCAGTGGCATACAGAAACAAGATACGCATTTTAGATTATGCATCCCTCCAAAAGAAATGCTTGCAGTTACACTGAGGTAAGTTATATTTTAATTATTTTGGCTACTTAAAAAATAAAATTTGTAAACTACTGCATACATTAGTGTTGCTACAGTGATGTTTTTGTTAAAATACTCGATATTTTTTCATTGAAGTTTCAGGGTATATGTTTTTCCAACATCGATGATTTGCGTTCGGTGTTTTTTTTTTTTTTTTTTGGTGTCGACGTTTTATGTTTGAACCAAAAACGTCCATAAGAACTTAAAATATCTATAGTTTACAATTTTGATGAAAGTTTTATTATTAATCAGTTTTTGCGAGATATATCACATCATCGGAAAAGTTTCCTATAATTAGTTGGCCATAGAAGTACACTTATATTGCAGAAATTTAATAATATTTTTGTAGCGCTTTGTCAAACAAAAGTTGAGTGTATCTAAAGTTCTACAACAAAACATCAATTTGTCGTTGTAGTTTTTCTTCTAAGGTATACATGACCCTATATTATTGTAGGGTTAAAACACTATAATTTTACTTTAAATATGCACTTAGTACGTATTTCAAGTAGCATGTAGTTTATAATATTTATTATCTGAGTAGAATTTGAGTTTTAATTATAATCTGTACAATTCCTTCATATAATTCGGATAGAAGTACTAATAGCAGAACAATTATTTATTGCGTATTATATTTCCTTCTCTGTTTTTTACTTCCTTTTTATTGTTTTTTTTTTTTTTTGTCTGCAGCTTCTTTGAAAAAAATGTCGAATTTCTCTTATTGTTTAGCGTTAAGTATTAAAAAATTTACTTTCAGTTTTTGTGTTATTCAGGTGGGAATTAAAAAGATGGATCTCGGGCAATGTTTTCAACCTATTTTGACTTGAAGTATATAAATACTTTTGTGTGTAAATGTAAAATATAAACACAACGTTAAAAAACCACAAATACGTAGGGATACTACAGACACGTGTTTTGGCGTCACAAGGAGCTCCTTTATCAATGCAAAAAAATTGTGAGTTTATGATGCACAGACATCCGACAAAAGCGTTTGTAGGAGAAGGCGTTTTGTGTTGATAAAGGCGTTCCTTGTAACGCCGAAACACGTGTCTGCAGTATTCCTGCGTATTGTGCTTTTTTAACATTGTATTAATACTTTAATATTTTGACTTGTTAACCACTAAGATTTTTTTCTTTTTTCTTTTTTTTTTTTTTTTTGAAGGGGGACGGACAGTAGGGGGACTGGTCAAAGGGGACTGGTTTTTTACTTTACTTAATTTTATTATTTATTAATTTATTACCTTGGAAGGAGAAAAGTTTAGATGAGCGATCAAATTTTCCTACAGTCCACAGTTGATTATGAAAAAATATTACAAAATTAATGCAAAACTTCTCGTTAAGATTTATTATATTTATTAAAATGTTAGCAAGGGGAAGAAAAGAGGTAGAGGGATTTGAAGGATAAAGGGCCAATAGCAGTTATGCTCTACTTCTCTGAATAGCACAGCTGGGCAGTGGATGTTAGGTTTCAAGGAAGTTTTTAAAAACTTTACTATAATAACGTTTTTTTAAAAAATGTTACTTTTTTCAAATTAACTAAGCTATTTCTTTTAATTTCAGATACTTGGCTACTGGACAATCATTCACTGATTTGTCGTACTCTTATAGAATTGGGGTAGCCACAATTTCTATCCTTGTAAAAGAAACTTGCACCCAAATATGGGAATCCTTGCACAGTAAACATTTCCCGAAAATAACACAGGGAAATTGGTTGGATATTTCCAAAAATTTTGAGAAGTACGCTCATTTCCCTCAATGCTTGGGCGCTGTCGACGGCAAGCACATTGAAATCGTCAATTTTCCGCATGAGGGATCAATGAATTTTAATTACAAAAAGTTCCATTCCATTATTCTCTTAGCAGTGGCGGATTCGGACTATAAGTTTTCGTATGTGAACATTGGAGCCTATGGTAAGGACTGCGATTCAAACGTACTACAAAACACAGATTTTTGGAATCTGTTATGTACAAAAAAATTGAACATTCCCAATCCCACACCCCTTCCACCAGAAGGAGTTAAAGTTCCTTATGTTTTCGTTGCAGATGATGCATTTCCAATGCAAGAACATATAATGAGAAGTTATGGGGGTCATAACTTGTCCACTAAACAAAAAGTGTTTAATTATCGGCTGTGCAAAGCGAGGAGATATGTAGAGTGTGCATTTGGAATTTTATCGAATAAATGGAGACTTTTCCACGCACCTCTCAACTTATCAAAGATGTCTGCCATTAAAGTGGTTAAATCCAGCGTGGTGCTGCACAATATAGTAAGAGACATGGACGGCTTTAGATCTGGCGACTTGATTAAAAGCACATTACCATCAATTCCACAAAATGATACTCAAACTTCGAAACACAGTGGACGTGGAATTCGAACATGCTATGCGAACTATTTCGTGAGTGATGAAGGCAGCCTACCATGGCAATTATCGAAAATTTAAATTTTCCCTTTTTATTGTTTATTTTACCTGTTTGAAATTTCAACTTTGTTCATTGAAGTGTATATACGTGTATTATTTCATAAGATATTAAAATTGTACTAACACACAATTATTGTAATCATTGTGTTTAAAAACATGTTATTTTAGTTAATTTAGGATTTAAGATCCACTTGTGATAAGTTCTGAAAAACACCAAAATAAGAAAAGAAAGAAAATATTTATTGTAACACTGCTTCAGTCAACTCATTTTGACTATTGTATATATACAGCGGTACAGGTACGGCCCTGCGAGCCTTGATTTCAGATATGGACTTAAGAACATCTACATGCAGTTTTATTTTCTCTGTTTCCGACATATCGGTTATATAAGCTTCAAAAGAAGTAAAAAAAGTACATTTTGCCTTCTCGGGTTTGGGTTTCTTTAACTCCACCAGAATTTCTTTTTCAATATCTGTGGGGGAATCCTTATTTCCCCTCTTCTTGCTATTCGCAGCCTGCTTTGCGAGCTCTTTTTTAGCAGGTGTAGGAGTTCTTGGATTACTGCTGTAGCTGGTAGCGTCGTCTTCGAATTCAGATTCAGGACCAGGTTCATAATTTTCGTCAAGTAGGGTACTTGATTCCGTGTGCCCTGACTCCTGGGATGCCAAAAGAAATAACAGGTGCTCAGAGTAAATATAGTTTTTTTTTTGCTGCCTGCCCACTTTTTGACCTTAGGCTCCTCATGAAAGCATCTCTGATGTTTGTCCATTTACACATGATTTTATCCCCTTAAAATGAAAAATACATAAATTATCCAATATGAACTTAGTTAACTCAGTAAAACTATAAACGTGTGAGCTAATAACAATAGTTTATAATGCAAAATTGTGTAGTCTTTAATCAAATATCATGTTCAATTTTACTGAAATTATTTGATGCATTTTATCTTACGCTGAATAGGCCAGCAAACTGCCTTTATGTATGATACATTGTAAAAAATAGATTTTGTTTTTGCAGTGTAATACAGCTAGTTTTACAGTAATAAACTAAAATTGCTAATTTTACAGTAGTAAGCTGTAAAATTGCTAGTTTTACAGTAATAAATTGTAAAACAGTTAAGTTTAGTTTATTACTGTGCTTTTACTGTTTTAAACTGGTACCTCTGTTGCCAGTATTATACCGTAAAAAAACAGCTTTTTTTTGCAGTGTACTAGTTGTGTTGCCTTGCGTTGCACGGTCTACCTTGAAAATCGAAGTTCTGTCAAATAGTGGAGCATTTTCAACATTCTGGCTTTAATAAAGGAAAAAAGTATGTAGTGTAAAATGTTCTGTCAATGTGTAGAAAAGAGCAATTTTATGACTCAAAATTCAAATTTAAGCCTATTCCGCTTTTTTTATAACTCAAAAAAAATATTGTTATTAATAGGGCAAAAATATTTCGTCTCACTAATTTTATGGCTGAATCTCCCAAAGGGGTCAACCCCCATAGGGGGAAGGTGAAAATTCCCCTATGTAAATTCTTGAGCATCATAGGACCTCAATACCGAATTCGACAAGTATCTGATGTAAACTGAATTTGAATAAGGAAAACTGCCTCAAGGCAAAAAATCCCCCTGCAAGTTCCTGAGCATTAAAAGGCCTCTAAACGCATTTTAGAAAATATAAACTATTGTATTGAAACTGTGTTTCGTGTTGTATCGAAACAATGCTATACGAGATCTGGAAAAAATGTTAGTCAAAGCAATCTGTATCGTGATATTTATCAGAACCAAGCTTTAATACGCAAGTTTATGATCGATGGAATTATTGTTCAACAAAATATACAATGAAAAAAAATAAATACTTAATTTACTAAGAACGAAACGAATATTATCAGAAGGAATGTCTGAGCTTTTTTGTAGCAATAAAGCTCGTCTGAGTATTGACAGCTAAACAAAATAGTAAATAAATAAAACGAATAATATTATTTTGATGATTGCTTCCTTAATTTACCGCTTGAAGAATTTAGCATACGTAATTTCTAATTTTGTACTGGAGATAAAACAATTTTAATCTTTTTGTTTTTAGAACGTACGCTGATGAGAAAAATAAAAGATTTAAAATTTAGTGTTATTATACGGTCAAAGCAAGTTTTCCAGCCGGAGACAGATACATTTTTTCGTGTCACTTTCCTAAAAACAAAGCGGAAATCTTTTCGTATGATATTTTTTGAGAAGTTTATTGAACGAAAAAAAATTGAAATTCTATGTTTTAAATATCATGTTACATCAAACTCATGTAGCATTAAGTTTTGGTCCGTGTGTCATAGAAACCGTGTTCTACGAGTACTGTGTGAAACGAGGGACGCCTGTATACATATTGTAGAATAGATAACCAAATTACTGATTTTAGGTGATTTTAAATATTTTTACTAAATTTACCAAGAATAGTAAAAATTTAAATCCGTTTAACACAAGTAGTTTAATCTAAAGTGTATAATATATTTTTATAGTTTCGAACAATACTCTTTGAACTTACCTGTTTTTTTCTTGTCTGTAGAAGATTTGCCGTCATATTCCTCATCTAAAAATCTAAAAATTTCTTCCCATGCTTTTTCCCTGTGAATTTTGTTTTTGTATGAAATA
>JAXGGA010008779.1:0-54950 GCA_038373865.1 Uloborus plumipes
TGTGGTTTCAAGGCCTTTTGGGAATAAAAATTTCCCTCATAAAAGGGCGGGCATACTTACTCTTTCTTGTTCTTATATAATTATGAATCCATATATGATTACATGTCAATCAACCGATGCATATCTTCCCAGCACATTTTTGACTTTTTTATTTGTTTTTCTGATTATGGAGTATACAGGGTGTGTTCCGTTGTTTATTTACATACAGGATAATTACAAGAAAGGTTTACAGTAAAAGAAAAAAGGGAATAACAGCATGGGCACAGGTGAAAATCGAACCCATGATCTCCGGCGTATAAAGCGAAGTTTCTACCACTAGCTTCGGGGGCCCCTCACAAAAGTGAATTGACTTTTGCTTTTAATTTCGAGAACAAATAAGTTATTTTTAATAAAGTGCTCGCGTCTGTAAATGAAACCGAAAGGGAACTTGACATTTCATTTTATTAACTCTACTAAAACATCCCAATGATTCTTAAAATCTAAAAAAAAAAAAAAAAAAAAAAAACCAGGATAAAACTAATTTATTACTTAATTTTAACAATGCAAAAACTGTATCAGCTTTAAAACCCCAAATTTACAGTTTCACTAAAACTACTTTGAAGCAAAATTTTAAAATCCCAAAAATTCAACATTCTGATTTTAACTTGTGTTTAACAGATAAAATCGAAACTATCTCATTACTTCGTTTTAATAATACAAAAATGCGATTCAGCTTCAGAACATACACCAATTGAACAAGCAACATAAAAACTAACTTGGTATTTTATTTAAATGATGAAAAATACAAAAGGGAAAAAAAAGCAATAAATGAAGCTGAAAGAATTTTTTGCTCTCCCAGTCTGATAAGGTTTTTTTCATTTTATGCCTCTACTCATTAAAGTTATTTGATTTCTTTCGGACTGCATTTCCAGAATTCAATTATTCTTTTAAAGAGATAGTCAAATGTAGAAAGGGGTTAGAGGGGACGAAAACAGGAAAGGATCAGAAGAGAATTTCTTAAGCAAGGTTTTTCTGGTTGAGCTGCCATTCATAAGCCGTCAATCAAAGATACTAATCACAAACATACTAAATCGTGTTTAAGTTGCAGAACTTGGACTACAGACAACTGTGATTGGGTATGATGAGTCTTGCTTCTTATTGCCATTTCACACCTGTCGACTGAGAATCCGCTGATTGGCTTGGTGGTAAGGCTTTAGCATCATGCATCTTGCTCCCGGTGCGTGACTGCGTAGTGAACTGCCGTCGGTCCAACCCGGACCGACCTGCGCTACAAAAGGACAGATGTTGGATTTTTGACAAGAAGAGCACATGTCTTATGATGATGCTTGCATAGTGACCATGATGATGCTTGCATAGTTGCCAAGGGATGTGAAATATCCCTTAGGTATTCGTTTCGATTTGAATGTTTTTGACAAAATTAAAAATTCTTAGTGTAACTTCACATCGAAGAAAGCCCAGGTACCTCCACTGGTTATGAACTGGGTGTCAAAATTCTCTGTGCTAAAGACATCCGTGTCTTAATGGCGCCATATGAAGGACTATGGTCCATATCGAGGGAGCAGACTACGTCTACAAAAGGCTAAAGCATTTAACTCACCTCCGTTAGAAAGAAAAGAAAATGCCCTACGAACACCAAGTCAAGCTTATAATACAGGCCGAATAATGCTAAAAGTCAAACACGGGGATTCTGTAAAGTTTTTTTTCAGCAATATCGAAGTTTTTGGCGAGTCCCATAGTTACTCTTTTTAAACACATTATGTGAACATTTTAATCGATGAAGTCCATCCCAATGTAGAAATTTTGTTCCCGAATTGTGATGATGTCTTCCAAGACGACGAAGCATTTTCACACACCGGGAATTGCTCATTGCTTATTTTCCAAGGATGCTTGATGATTTGTCACATCTCCCTTGACCATCACAGTGATGAAATCTTAGTATTAATTAGACTTAAAAAGTTTAAATTTGAGAGAAAAGTGCGTGATTGATATCCACCACCATCCCTTTTTTCTGGAACAGTGGCAAGCATACAAGAGCTTGGATGGAATGGCAGAGTTGGCGGTGTATTGCATGTTTTTGCCTAAGCCCTTGCTTAGAGGCGGTAACTTACTGCCTTGTACAAGAACTGTATTCATCCATTCTAGATAAACTGCAATCTGTTTTGATTGACAACGGTTTTATACCAGGGCCGTAACCAGAACTTAGTTTGGGGAGGGTTTTATCAAACCTATTTCTCGTGAAATCTATACATTCAATAAATTTCATTTCATGTTCTTTTTTTCTGATAGATAGATAACGGGTATTACCATGAAAAATGTTTAAAAAAAAGGCCCATTTTTTCAATGAAGAAAAAAAAAAAAATCTGGATAAATGAGTTTATTCATGTACACGCATTTGAAGGAGTACTTTTGAAATTTTTGTCTTACGGGGGACACTTATAAGATGTGTTAAATATAGAGTTTGGTACTTATAAGTTTGAAGGATTTTTATGTTTCTTTTAGTGGTATTAAAAATTCGAAGGGAAAGGTGTATTGTTAAGAAATTATGTTTGCAATAACCACAATAAAAATAAATACTGTTGAAAAAGCACTTAATTCGTACAATTATTCAATTTTGATCGTTTCATTTTTCAAATGCAGTTTCAAAGTTTTTTCAGAAAATTTAAATAAAGTAGCAACAATAATTTTTTCAGTGAGAAACTAGGAAAAGCATTGTTGTAATTTTGTTGTAAAAATTTCGCAGGGGTTTGAACCCTAAAAACCCACCCCTTAAATACATATATACCCCTTAAAATATATATATATATATATTATACAATTTTTTTTAAAGTGTTTAAAATAGGGATAATAAAATCCCAAAAAATACAAGAAGACATAAAAGTACAAAAGTGTACTGATATGTCAGCGCAAAGCCGCTAGAAACAATAGCAGTACCAGCATAATCCAAAATACACAAGGAAATACTTTACTTATGTATTTTTGATTATATATATATATATATATATATATATTAGCGTGATTCAAAAAAATTTTTTTTTGAATTTCTCTGGTGTTACCCCGCAGTTTTTTTACACTATTCATGAATGTGTGTACTAGTGAAGTTTTAATCCAACGTTCATTTTGCACCACGGGCAATAATAAATTACACAAGCACATTATGGTGGCCCTTATTTTTCAACTTTTTAAAAAGTTCGTTCTCACCCCCCCCCCCCCCCCCTATTTTGTTCCGATGAACAAAAAAAAAAAAAATGATGTGTGCAAAATATTAGATCAATAGGAAAAGTTTTGAGGGGTGCCTCAACAAGCTTGAAATTGTCTAATTTTCACCGAAAAAATATTTTTTTTTTCCAGATTTTTTCAACTTATTTTTTTTTCTAGAAGATTTTCACTTTTTATGGCCTTATTTCATATTACAAGTGTTATTTTACTTACACTACTTTTTCTGTGATCTTCCATGCTCTTCATACATTTTCCTCTGACATCTTAAGAGGTTACGAAGCTTTTTTGAAAAAACGCTATTCAATCACGACGCTTTCTTGCTGGTGCAACTACTTCTGCTACAAACTTACGAAAGTTTCCCAGTTTTTTTTTAGTCGAGTTTTTTTTGTAAGTGCACATAAAATTATGGGTGGTTTTAAAATTGATTGTAAATATTATTTAATTTGAGTTTTTTCATCTTTATTACCGTGCAGTGTTTTCAAACAATAACATGCCAAACTATTGGCTATTTATGCCTGACTTTCGTGACATGATCAACCCAAAACTTGGAAAATGGCATCAACGCAGGGGTGCCCACAGGGGGGATTATGGCGCAAGTTGCGCCATCAAAATTTTTGGGGGGGATTTTTTAAACTTATTTATTTATTTATTTAAATTATTTATTAATTTATTTTTTCAATTTAAATTATTTATTAACTTTTTTTTCATTTTTTTTTCATTTTTTTTTTATTTACGATTTTTTTTTTTGTGCGAAGTTAATATCGAAAAATATTAACTTCTTATAGAACGATTTGTATCTGAATTGTTGCTGAGTAATTAAAATAAGACTGCTAAGCGGGGAAAAAAAGAAACGCTATCAATTCAACTTCAGCATTACCACTGACACCATAACAAATCTCGGCTCAAAAGCAAAATAGGAACTTCCAGCCTAAACATTATTTATTAGTGGCGCCTGGAACTCGTTATTTGCGCGAGTGTTTTAGCAGCTGTGTTTCACCCTAATGGACAAATAACATCAACAAAATGACATATATATATATATATATATTAGGGTGATTCAAAAAAAATTTTTTTTGAATTTCTCTGGTCTTACCCCGCAGTTTTTTTACACTATTCATGAATGTGATGTATGTGAAATTTTAGCTCAATTGAATAATATTTAGAGGTCGCTCAACGCGATCGAATTCTGTTGAAAATTAGCAATTTCGAGAGTTGGAGTATATAGCTTCATTACCCGAAATAATATTATTCTTCATATAAAATGGAACAACTCAAAACGTTAGTTTACTCTGCTAAGTAATTAGTCAATAAAATAATAGCTCAAAGTGAGTTGTAACGATTACCCCACCCCCCCCCCCCCACCACCCCGGCTCCAAAGCTGTATCATCTCTTACCTGAGTTTGGATAGAAAATGCAGCTGCAAGCTCGGGCTGTGGTTTCTGTTTTCTTTTCGGTTGTTTGAGGTGTATGAGTTTATTTGGCTAAAACACCTAGCATCAACTCTAGACAGGGCCCAGTATAAGTGACAGAAGGCCACTTTGATAGTAGCTGCTGCAGCACAAAGTATGGGTCAAAATGGGGAGGATTTGACAACTTTCATAAAACGGTAAATGCAAACTATTCGCTCTGAATTGGCCGTTAACTTACAAAAGTAGTTTAAATCTAGGACTTCCTTTGATAGTTCACGGGAACGAAACACTTATGTATATTGGGAAAATGAAGGATGATTGGCGAGTTTCATACCAGTATTAGTATAAGGACCACAAGCATTGATGATTTACTTCTGGGTTCTAGTAAGTTAGTCAGGCATTGGAATTGCTACGGAAAATGCTGCTATACGATAACCAGTTAGATAAATGGGTACTTACTGAGCTCGTACGTGGTATGTGTTTCAATACGACATGCATTGCCGGTACTAAAGTTGGAGCATGTTTGAACTTGGGAAAAAAAACCTAGGGACGCAACTTTTATATTGTGCTTTCCGCCATTATATTTTAGACATTGTGTTTTCTGTGGTATTACAACCGAAATCTATTTTACTCTTGGTCTCTCGGTATTTTAACCGATAAACCAAGAAATATTTAGAATTGGGGTATTTGCGTGCAATCTCAGATGCGATGTTCACGCAATTGCGTGGAACCATCCACTGCCATTGGATCTACAATACTGCTTTTTAAGCGGTTTTAGCAATCATAGTCCGGAATAAAACATTCTAATTTTAGACCTAGAGTGAGGAATGATGAGGTTGAGGAGTTCGTAGCACATTCAGAGCAACGTGCAACTAGTAATGGAAGTTGGCAAAGTTAACTTCTGATGACCCATGTAAAAGAAGTGTCCAAGGAAGATACTAGAGCTTAGTGCGATTTTTTGAGCAGAGCACCTTCTCTTGGTGCATGTTTTCGTGTCCCAGGAGTGATTCCTCGTGTTTTATCTGTGTTAAAGATTCTTTATGGCTTCAAGTTATGAATATTTCCCAACCAGTTCTAACTTGCAGCTGGACAAAGAAAAGGTATTCGTAACGTAAGAGTTAATGGTAAAGAATATCTAAGAGCTGGGTTCCTAGCAACCCTTTTTGTGCAAGCACTAAGAAATGATTTGGAATATTTTTAGCGTCCTTATTCATGTAAAGATGTAACTCAAAATATATCAGCTGTTTGATCCTGAGCATTCGAATCTTTAAGATAGCTACCAACAAGGCTTTATACTACCAAAGAAACTGAGGATTGTAAACGACAATACGGAGCGTGGCATGGCCCTTATTGAAGCATTTGTTAAGACTATCACTAACGACGAAAAATAAAGACAGTGTCTTCTTCAAGTGGTACAGGAACACAGAAAAGGTTTCAAAGTTGCAAAAAAGTAACCTTAAAAAGTATTGCAAGAATTAATGAGCGAATTACTATATATTTAATGTATTTAAATTTTTTTTTATATTTTTTTCGTATTTGATTAGTTTTCATATTTTTCTGCATTTCATTGGTTTTTCAGATACATAGTTCATTTTGTGATTGCACGCTTTTTTTTCTTCGGAGATATAAAAAAGCAATAAAGTAACTTTATTATTATTATTATTTACGTTCGCATTTGTGCTACTATCACAAAATTTGAAGTACTCCTAAATGTAAATATAGTTTACTAAAATTTTGGGAGAATAATTCAGTGTATATAAAGGGCCTAAATAAGACGGTAAGACGAATAAAAATACAAAGGCTACTTTTTTCTATAGATATCATTTACGAACATGTTTTTGTCAATATCACGAAATTTCAAGGCGTTTGAGCGACCTCTAAATATTAATATATTTTGCCAAAATTTTGCACAAATAATCAGTGTATATAGTGGCACAAAATAAGAGGGTAAGACGCACAAAAATACAAAGGCTACTTTTTTCTATAGATATCATTTACGATCACGTTTTTGTCAATATCACGAAATTTCAAGGCGTTTGAGCGACCTCTAAATATTAATATATTTTGCCAAAATTTTGCACAAATAATCAGTGTATATAGTGGCATAAAATAAGAGGGTAAGACGCACAAAAATACAAAGTTTATTTTTTTCCATACATTTCTGAATCACCCTAATATATATATATATATATATATATATATATATATATATATATATATATATATATATATATATATATATATATATATACACACCGTTTTACAACTACAAAATTATGCAGTTTTTCTGCTCCGAAGTCATTAGTTACGGGTATTCCAACGTTTGATATTATTATTTTTATTACTTTATTATTATTTTTACACTTCAGTTCAGTTTAATCTTAACACTAGATGATAAAGATTTCTCAATGTGGAGTGTCACAGTTTCTGCCTACCGTAATGTTGCCATATTAATGTGAGATGTGCTGTTATCGACTATTTTGTAGCAGTTTGTCGCGTTCATAGTAAATGGCGGTTCAAGTTTTGTGAAATTTTAAAAGAAATCCTTGGAAGATGCCTAGAGCTCTTAAAACTTCATTCAAATATAAATGTTTAGAAGTACTTTGCAACACTGTGCACAGACAAGACAAATGGACTGAACATTGTCGCAAAAAGCATGCATATAAATTTAGAAATAATATTAATATCAAGTACAAAGTTGTAGCTGTTAAGAAAGGCAGTAGTACTTGGGATAAAGCGACTAGTAACACGGGTGCAGGCTCCATTGTTTCAACGGTGACAATGACAAATATAAAAAATGCACCATCAACTTCAAGGTAAGATTTATATTAAACATTCCTTGTAACAGTATTTTAAAACTATCTTACTTTGTTAATTATTTGATTTCAAAAAGGTACACTTTATATGTATATATATATATAACCACCAAACACCTCGTTACCTCGTTTATTAGTATTAATGACGGTTCATAGTTTTAAGTGGCTATATATGGGCATGGCTTGCATCTTAAAAATCTTGAACTGTTTTTATGCATGCTTTGAAATAGGGAATTCATCGGTTTCATGATAGCTATGGCACATGAATATTGGGCTAAAAGTTAAAAGGGAGAAAATGAATTTTTTAGTGTCTGCCTGAGAAGTTAATTTGTTTGTTTCTAACGGGACTAAGATTCTTTCATGTTGCACAATTATTTCTTGATGGCTATTACCATTTGAGAGGCACCTGGACTCTTACGAAGTGGAGAGTAGGCCCGTCATTTGGGGTCAGAGGGTCAACCCCCCCCCCCCCGGCTTTGCGAAACCAATGTGTTTACCTGCAAGTGGGCGGGGTTTTTACTATTTTTTGGCATATTTTACATTGAATACATACCCATTGCCCCCGCTGGAAAAGTTTGAAATGACGGTCCAGGCAAAGAGGCATTATTTTCATTTGCTAAGTGTAAGTTGTATCATTGATTTGATTTCTTGTTGCTATTGGGAACTACTAATCATTTTCATAGCTATTTTTTTTTATTTATCCCACCCGAATTTATTATCTGATTTTATTAATTTATGCCTCATTATAAACTCCCAATTGAGAAAATTTTCGTGGAAATTTACGACTTCACGCTTTTGGCTGGTCAACACATATAAATATTACAATGGTATTTATCTACCTTTTTATGCGTCATATTTTTAAACATTTGAATTGTCTTTCAATGTTTGATTTTACTATCAAAGATCGAGTTGAAATGAATGTTTTATTTATATGACATTGTTTTATTTATATGACACTCATTAATCTACGAAAATGTTTGTTTGTACTATAATAGTTATTTTCATTTGCATAGCACAAGCAAGTTTATTTAGTTAATTTATTGCTGTTTATTGTAAATATTTTTAACTAATCTTATCCCTTCAGATTCTGTTTATTTCACCCAGCCCTATTTAAACAAATAGTGCGTAAAAATCATGTGATTAGAAGTATTGCATTCAGTTTATACCTTCAGTGTCTATTTTTAAGTCATAATAAAATGATAACTTTCAGTGGCGTAGCGCAGAATTTTTTTAATTTAATAATAATAATTGTAATAAAAAATAAATAAATAAATAAATAATATTAAAAAATAAATAAATAAAGAGCGCTAAAAATAAAAAAATAAATAAGTAAAAGAGGGTTGGCAAAATTTTTGGGGGGGAATTTGCGCCATTGAGCTTGGGGGGGATGGGCACCCCTGCATCAACGTCTTCCTGTAGCTCATTACATAACCTAAGAAAAGGTTTTTATACCGATCTTGTTGGCTACATTTTCAATGAAAGTATTGGAGCGAAGCTAACATCGAAAAGGCAAGTTTTAAGTGTCTTTTTTAACAATTTAAAAGTGGTGAATATGACAAAAAAATAAAGAAAGAGCGGCATTAGTAATTCAAGAAGTTTCTGTTTCCCGGCAGAAAGCACGAATTCCTACTAGAAGAACGGACCATTTCACTGAATTTAAATCCATGACCAATGAAAAAATTTACAGATTTTTTTTATTTTTTCAAGAACTTCAGGCAAAGAAAAAGAGATTCCTTGGTGGAAATTGTGGACGATCTTTTGAAATGAAGAGGATAAAAAATTCTTAATTTTTCATCCCAAAAAAGGATGACGGGGCTCCATGGTTAGTGTTGACCAAAAACTAACGCAAAAGAAAGAATGAACATTGGATGGAAAATGCAATGGAAGTTGATCGAAAGAAAAGAACTGATGACGAAATGGAACGACAATTAGTTACCAAACCAAGTCATGATTTTCATGACAGTGACAGTCCTTCTTCTGTCATTGCTAAGCAATTACCAGCAACTGACACATTTGCAATTACAGACTACTCACACTTCACACAGAAACACGTGATACATTTCAGTTTTTTATTAATCGTCTTTCTGAAGTTTTTGATTGCTGTAAAATCACTGATAGAATGGAGTTTACATTTTGATAGCTGTTGTAGAAGCGTTTGCACATGATACAAAAGATCTAATCATAAACCGAACTTCTCTTCAACTCCTCCGAAAAAAAATTAGAGAAGAGAGACATACGGAAATTCGGGAGAAATTTAACTTGAACGAGTGTCAAGAATTCGTGTTATACTGGGATGGAAAATTGCTCTCAGTACTAGCGGAGTTGATAGATTAGCAATTTTAGTAACTTTCCAAGGTAAGGAACAACTGTTTGGGGGTCCCTGAAATTGCAACATCATCACTCATCAGGATAAGAGCTAGCCATAACTGTTTATTAAGCTGTTGAAAAGTAGGGATTAACTGATAAAATTCAAGCACATTGCTGTGATGCAACAAGAAGCAACCTACTTCGAATAAATGGTGCCTGTACCAATCTAAAAAAAAATATTTGATTGCAATCTGCTGCACCTCCCTTGTCGTCATCACATTTTTGAGTTAGTTTTAAGGGGATGCTTCGATTCTTTAAATGAGTGCAACTTCTCGAAAGATTTAGAGAAACCTTGAAAAAGAATATATCTAACTGGAAACAATAAAGTACCTGATGATGTACACTTAACCATGCTCGGCTTTCTTGATCAACGAATTTCTTCTCATGAACAACAGCGGGATGATTACCGAGAACTGTTAGAACAAAGTGTGATCTTTCTTGGCGGGATTCCTAAGAATGGGATACCATTTTGTAAGCCAGAAGCTGTAAGTCATGCTAGGTGGATGTCAAAATCCATTTATGCACTAAAGACTTACTTATTTCAGGATCAATTTCAGTTATCTGAAAGGGAGAAGAGTTTTTAAGAAGATTATGTGTTTTTATTGCTAAAGCATACGTTCAAGTTTGATTTCTCTGTGCAGAAGCAATAATTAAGCATCATGATTTTCAGTTCATGAAGCAACTGATCAATTATCGTGATGTGGATCCAGAATAAGTGAGGTTGCTCTTAAAAAATTTTCAAATCATCTCTGGTATTTAGCTTCCGAACCTATGGCTTTCTTTATTTGACGATAATGTTCCAATCACACTTAAGAGAAATACGGCGCAAGTTATGTTGGAAACAAATAAAGATGAAGAACAGAAATAAAAAACCCAATGGAAGAGATATATTCCACATTAAAATATTTTTTCTTCGTTTGTAAACAACGAGTTTTCATCGTTTGTAACACCTGTTACAAAATATTTCTTCACACGATTTTCTATGAGTTCGTTTTTCTCTACAAAGACCTTTCAACTTGAAAGGATCACCCTGTTTACACAAACGGAAAAGAAACTTGAAAAAATTAAATGTTGTGAATGATTCTGTTTGTGAATGATACCTGAGGTTATAAATCTCTGTAATGAGCTGACAAATTTGCTATCTATAGGAAATTCTTGTACTTAATTAGATCCTGAACATCGGATACAGGAAAGACTGTGATGGTGACTCAAAGGATTATTAATGCTATATACATATGTTTATTTTGTTAAATACAAGTATCCCTCCTTTCATTGAAAAAATCAATTAAAAAAAACATTAATTTATAATCAGTGCAAGTTTGTTAAATTTTTCTTAGCCTCATAAAAAATTGTTATATGTTTTTGAAACTAACTACCCTGAACCTAAAAAAGCACGTATGTTGTAGAATGACCCCTTTATCTATTTGCATTTCTTTAAAATATGCGTTGTTCACACCTCTACCACAATGATTTATATATTTTCAATCGAATAGGGGCAGAGTTTGAAGCTATTTGAGGTCGCAATACATTCAGTTAGTCGAGTTTATATTCGAGGCTGAAGTAAAATCGGAAAAGTGGCCGATTACTGATTACTGAGGATGAATCAGTGCATCCCAAATTTTGATCTGTAAGAACTGGGATAAAAAATTTATTTTCATTCTGTTTTCTCCCCCCCCCCCCCAGGTCCAAATTAAAAGCTCTATATGCATTAATGCAAAGAATAAAACATAAATTAAACTGCTCAACTTGGTTATTGCTTTGTACAACATGTGAATTGCCTTTTAAGTTTCTTGTTTCTAACTGCGCAGTAGCTCGGACGTAGATTAGACTTCGTGTGATCGAGTACATACTATTGATTCAGAATAATAGGCTTTATAAAGAAAGAACTATTTATAAAATATGTTGCAAACGATGAGATAGATTAAAGAGCTATTTCGAGAGATCCCATTTATGACGTCACTCAAACTATGTGCATTGCTCAAAGTCAGGACACTTAGAAAATATAAAATAGTTTGTTTCTGTTTCATCTTCGATTACGAGCCGGTTTGGTGTCACATAATGAACACTTTTCAATAATTATCGAGTTACGCTGTATAAACTGCTAATATTTGTCAAATACGTCAAAATTAGATTCCAATTCTGTAGCTTCCTTGAAAGAAGATTATTTCGTATAATTGGTGCACTTGAACCTCGATTAAACAAAGGGATTCGGACCGGATAACGGAAAATTCTAGATACAAAAGGCTCTGAAAAATACCAGCACACATTTGAGTTCTGGTATTAAATATGTCCACACACATTTACACTGCAAACAACATTTTTAACTTTAATTAGAAACAAACTTGTGTGTAGTAAATGGTACACAAGTTGGTTACAAGCTTATGTTTTTACCGTGAGAATAACCGTGTTCTTTTTTCCTTCTTTTTTTTTTTTTCTCAGTTATACTACTATGAAGTATACGAGTATAATCGGTCTACTTTCTAGTCTATTACTCCTTTACACTGTTAAAACTACTGGTTGTTTCTTTTCCGAAATAATTAACTGTTTATACTTGCAAATATTGCAAAAATTATTAAGGATATATAAAGAGTTGCCTACAGAAAATTTGTTGCAGTGCCAGTGAGAGTTCTTGAGAGCTTAGGTAAATTTATAAAAGGGTTAAATTTATTACTCGAGCAGTGTAATGATGTTAAGGATTCAATACATTTCAGTTGTTTTCTTGACGCAATGAAATTTGCAGAAATGGCTTCAAGAGTGAATAAATTAACCATGCATTTGAACTATCAATTCTACTAGAGTTCAAATGAATATCTCAAGTGAGGAATAATAAGTTTATTAATGAACATCAAAACAACTAACTGATGTATTTGTTCGCAGATACTCGGTTTTTGAAGCTCATATTAAGATCACTAAATGGTGAATTTAATGCGATTTACTTATTATGTTCGTCTTTTAAGTTGATTTTAAATCTACCAGCTTGACCTCAGCAAACTCAATTTTTTAAATAGCAACTATTAAAAAAGCTCTCTTCTTATGCTACATTTGTGAAACATTAGGCATGACGGAATCGAATGTCTTAAGACGATGCCCAACCTTTTTTTACGAGAGGGTCGCACCTCATATTAAGATGAATCTCACGGACCAGAAGAAATGTAAATGAAGGGGCAAGTGGATAAAGGTGATATGTAACAATCTTAGTTTTACTTACTTCTGATTAAAACTCTGCAACTTCTGATTAAAGATGAAAACTTTTCAAAAAGTGATTATTGTATATTTCTCTTTGGCTTTCTTTGCTGGAATATAAAACATCGACATCGAAAACAACATCGAACCCAAAACATCGATGATGGAAAACATTGATCGCCAAACATCGATGGTAAAAACATTGATGTTCTTTCAAAAACATCGATGTCGCAGCACTAATAACCATATAGCATTGCAAGCGGCTTTAAAGACAATAGTTATATTCCCTGAATCCACAGGCTATTCCAGAATCAACTTTGCTCGTATTTATCAACAGAAATTCGAGATCTCTCTTGTAACTGACACAGTTGATGATGAAAATTCGATACCTTGCATCTCCCATAGACCAACAACTTCAAGGCCCTCCACATGGACAGTACAAAAAACCAGAATTGATAGAACCTCCAAACAAACCTTCTGGAAGGTTCCAGTCTTCGTCGTCGATGAACACCAATGAGCATGGGTGTATTAACCAGGCGTCTGCTTCTGAAGCCCAGGGGCAGCAACGTTTGCTGAACAGACCCTGTTATTAACCCATGGTTCATCTGGGTGGTTACTGCTTAGTCGCTCAATGCTAGTATAGTCCGTGGAGTTAGTGCAAAAATATTTCACTTCCGGATACCAGTCTGAAATTTTATGTGGGGCTTATATTCACATAGAAAGACAAAAAAACGCCGGGAGACACTTGATCGGAGGTCAAGGTCATTCTGTGATGATGTCATCAAAATGGCCGCTTTTACAGGTAAATACGTTCGTTTAACTACTTAAAACTCCATCATAGATTCAAATATTGCAAAACTCAAATATATCATCTGAAAGCGCTTTAAAAGATCTATTTAGAAAGATTTAATTTTTCTTTCTGAGGTCAAGGGCCCATCTGTGATGACGTCATAAAAATGGCCGCTTTTACAGGTAAATGCGCTCATGTAACTGTTTAAAACTCCATCATAGATTTAAATATTGCAAAACTGAAATATATCATCAGAAAGCGCTTTAAAAGAGCTATTTAAAAGTGCTTGGTATTATTTTCTAAGACAAATAGTTGAAAACTTGTAACAATTTTAAATTGAAAATTAATAAAAAAGACAATTTCTTTGTATTTTCCGACTTTGAGGTAAATATTTCGCTGTGATGCATGCATTAAAAAAATCTTTCCCATTTTATTACATTAAAGAATAAATTAGTAGAACTACGTACTATTTATCGGTATTTTATGTAGATATTGAATGTAACAGTTTTCCTTGTAACAGAGTTTTTTTTTTTTTTTGTAAAACGTGTATTTTTTCCGTATTTCTTTTATATAGTTAAAATGCAAGCATTTTTCACACAATTTTTGATGACCATATTATTAGTTACATCTCAGCCTTTCTCTTTAGGAGCTTTGGCTCTGGTTGTTTCTGCATTGCAACATCTGTTACATTCAATATCTACTTAAAATACCGAATAATAGCACATAGTTCTACTAATTTATTCTTAAATGTAATAAAATTGGAAAGATTTTTTTATAATGCATGCATCACAGCGAAAATTTCACCTCAAAGTCATATTAATACAAAGAAATTGTCTTTTTTATACATTTTCAATTTAAAATTGTTATAACTTTCCAACTATTTGTCTTAGAAAATAAAACCAAGCACTATAAAATAGCTCTTTTAAAGCGCTTTCAGATGATATATTTCAGTTTTGCAATATTTAAATCTATGATGGAGTTTTCAACAGTTACATGAGCGCATTTACCTGTAAAAGCGGCCATTTTGATGACGTCATCACAGGTGGGCCCTTGACCTCAGAAAGAAAAATTAAATCTTTCTAAATAGCTCTTTCAAAGAGTTTTCAGATGATACACTTGAGTTTTGCAATATTTCAATCTATGATGGAGTTTTAAGCAATTAAACGAACGTATTTACCTGTAAAAGCGGCCATTTTGATGACGTCATCACGGGAATTCACGACCCCTGATCAAGTGTCTCCCAGCGGTTTTTTGTTCTTATATATGTACATAAGTTCTGTACCAAATTTCACACTGGTATCCGGAAGTGAAATATTTCGGCTGTTTTTGTCGCTAACTCCACAGACTAAGTACGTCTATTTGCCTCAACGAATCTCAGCAGTCGTCGTTCGCCTCTGTCATCTATGGCTGGTAGTGCACCACATTTGCCATGTTTCTAATTTTGGACAGTCCCATTTTGCCATGCAAGGCACATTTTTACCACGACGGCACGCGAACAGTACACAAACTTAGCCGCTTCGGCAATGCTTCCACCCTTAGGGCGCTTTTCCACTTGACGACGCAACAACCACGAAAGTCGGACGGTAATACTGCAGCGATAAGTACCGTGTCGTGTCGTCTACAGCACTGTTTTTCCACTCAACTGATATCGTGTCTCCGAACGGGTCATTTTTCACCGCATTTCATTTCGAGACAGCACTGTGCTTACACGTATATTATTGTGGCTCCTCCATTTAACAGATTACTACTGTTATGTTTACTTAACCTCCGTAGAAAAAGAAATCAAATGAAGAGACGATATTGCATGCATGATATTCACAACTTCATTACATTCTCACCTTGTTTACTAAGAACGAAACAATTAATATCTGTTGGAATCGCAGAGCGATAAATGGCGAGTCTATTCGCCAAGCGCGCTAATACTCCCAAAGGGTTGCCATAGAACTTTTTAAAATTAATTCCACTTTATATAGATGGTAATCGCAATATTGTAGTTTTATTTTGTTTTCGTAATTGTAGTGCATTTTAGAACTAAGCGAGAACCCCATTTCGTTGTTATGAAGATAATTCGTTAATAAATATGTTACGTAGTCAATGGTCTTTTCGTTGAACACCATCGCTTCATTACAGTACATTTCATTTTGATGCATTAAAATAAAATGTCTCGGCGAATAGATTTGCCATTTATCGCTCTGCGGCGCCAATACTATCAGAATGAAAATTTTAGCTTTTTTGGTAGCATTAAAAATCGTCTGAGCAACAATAATGAAGCAAAGTAGTGTAAAATAAAATGAACAAAATTCCTTTATTGCTACATCTTTTATTAATCGTCTGCAAATTTAAGCTTATATTTATTAATGCAGAGATGTCGAATTTAACCGCCATTGCTATATTTCGAAGAATGTAAACAGAAGAATGAATGTCGTCCCGATTTTAAAGGCGAGACGGGTGCCATCCCACACGAATGGGACGACAAACGACATCGTTCTGTCGGAGAAGACACAATCGTCCTGAAATCTTGAGATGGAGAAGCGCATAGCATATTTTAATGCATTTTATCTGTGCAAATGTCGGAAGACGACAATCGTTTACGATTTATCGTTGTCGTGTCGGTAAGTGGAAAAGCGCCCTTACTCCGAAAGTCAACGATCATGCCCTTTTGGACATTGGATAAATCGCTTTATTTCCACATTAGGCCAACGATAGAAATATTTTCCAAAGCCCTCACACACCCTTTATATACCCTCAACTGCACTCTGCTGCCACGTGCTTTCTGTCATTGGTTATTTAACGTCAAGGTCGAAAGTACGTGGTGATCACATTAATGTGACTGGATTTTGATCAAAACTATTTTTGATTTTAATCAAACAGATACATTTCATGATACTTTCATATTTTTTTTACTCCAGCCTCATGAGAAAAGGAGAGAGAGAATGTTGCTTTTTCTATGGAACAAATTTGATGTTAAAAATTAAGAAAAAAAATTTTTTAATTGCAAGTCCTATTATAAAATTCATTTTTCTTTCTTTGCGCAGAGTAGTTTTCAAGAAAATTTTCCAATTTGTTCATTTTGAAAAGGCAAGTCATCTTGACCATTTCACCTAATTTCAATTTAACGAACCAAACGCAAGAGCCCTGAGGTTTACACCATCCAATATCGCTCTGTTATCATGAATAAGAATGGAGCGCAATCCTTGGAGCATACAAAAAAAAAAAATGTCCGCGTGGAGAAAAATGTTGACAGTGTAAGAACGATCACCCCACCTCAAGAAAAGCGAAAAGAAAAGAAGGAGAAAGTGTCGCTAGTGAAAACAGGAAAGTAAAATGATCTCTCTTTTGGACACTTTTCCTTCGAACTTCCGTTCCCACTATCGGAAGTCTATAAAGACGTTCGCCGCTCATTTTTGTGCATTTCGAAAAAAAGTGGAACGCGACAGGTACGACTCTTATTAAATCAACCATTTGCTGGGGAGTGGTTCACTTCATTTAGACTCATTTTTGTGCATTTTGAAATAAATGGAACGCAAAAGGTAATATTATACGAACAAGTGGTTCTTTTTAGTCAACCGCTTACTCGTGGCTCACTTATTTTAGACTCATATTTGTGCTCGAATTGAATGGAACGCAATAGGTAATATAGCAAAGAAAAAAGCATCTTTAAGAAATAGTTGATCATGCTAAATTACCATGTAAAACTAAACATTTACCTTTTCCAGCTGTAATGCAACAGTACAACTGTGGTTTAAAATCCTACAATGAGTTTACATTATATATTGTTAAAAATTTGGAACAAAATTAACTGGTGAAAAAAGTCAATCAAAAGCAATAGAACTCACAATAGGACCGAACTTACGAACGTCGCTCTTTAGCGCAACGCTCTTTCCAAAAGCACCGTTGCATCTTAGTTGTTTAATGCTATTCACTAAAGTAATGACGGGTAAATCATGGAACTTGATAAAGAAATAACGAAAATACGAATAAGTAATTCTCTTATTAAGTCAACCGCTTAAACGAACTCTTTAAACAAATTTTATGACAAAGAGATCGTTTTATTTTTTCCTGATGGGCAATTCTGTGAAAATGACAAACATTAACCTGGGAAAGCTCAGGCATTCTTAAAGCAAAGAAAAGCTTATAACGGGGAAATTTATTACGTAACCAATCCATCTATATTAACGACGCATTCATAATTTTCGATTAAAGTGTTAATCATGCCAAAAGATGATGCTGAAGTGTGACTGAAAAACGTATAGGGTAAGTGCTCCAGTAGTCGGCCATTTAAGAGATCATTTGTTAATCTTAGTTAAGGGGTCATAGTACCTCAAAAATGACCAAACAACCAAACAAGTTTTATTGGTTATTTCAAGAGTAAAAGTTATTTAAAACACTCGGAAAAAATAGCATTGATCTAGCTCAATTATTTAAAAAGTTATGAGTGACTTTAGGGCATACGCGCTGTGTGTTCTAATGGTAAAGCAAAACTTTAAAGTGCTTTTTCTCGATGATCAGTTTTTAGTGTTTCCATGTTACTGGAAACGCTAAGGATTTTTTTCTATCAAAGATACAACTTTAAAGCAATATTTTTTGCCCTCAGGATAATATATTTAACAAAACTGTGCATTGAATAAGTATTTTATAAATTACTGAAATTTGTAGAGCTTGTTAAACCTTTAAAAACAAAATTTTCTAATATTTTTTTACATAATAGGTCACAAAATAATTTCAAATCAATATATAAAAAATGAATGCACAGATTTTTGGAGGTAATTCTTGTTATCGTTTAGCAAAAATAAATTTTGAAATAACTGCAAAAACAAAACAGCCTTAGGGTTTTAAAAAATTGAAGTTTTCTTAAACTTTTCAAATTTTCAAAGAAAGTGGGCAAATTTTTTAGTTTTTGAAAATAAATTATTGATTATTAAACAAGTGCAGAAACACAAGTTTCAAAGAATTACGCTTTACACGTAAATTAAAGAAAATTGCTAAAAAGGTACTATAACCCCAACCTAGAACTTCCAGCTATCAATGCAGCAACAAAAACATCGTAAAACTTTAGAATGTACCTTTGTGATACTGATTAACCAACTTGTTTCAGAAATTAATAAAAAAAATATATTATATTAAAATCCAAGCTGTTATCAATACTAGTAAACGCTCCATTAGTCGGCCACAGAAATCCAGTGCTCGACCACGTTAAACCCAGTAGTCGGCCACTTCGCTGTCGCCAATCTTATAGGATATGAGTGAATGAATTCAAACAGAATTTAACGCGAAATATATATCTATTGGCGACGCACGGCGATAAATGGCGAATCTATTCATCAAGCTCGCTAATACTCCCAAAGGGTTGCCATAAAACTCTTTTAAATTAAGTCCTCAGTTCGCTAAGTTGGGCGTCGCAACAGTGTAGTTTTGTTTCGATTTCGTAATTGAAGTGCTCTTTAGTACTAAACGGGTATATCCCCATTTCGTTGTTATGAAGATAATTCGTTACTAAATATGTTTCGTTGTAAATCGCCTCTTCGTTGAACACTATCGCTTCATTACAGTACATTTCATTTTGATGCATCAAAATGAAATGTCTCGTGATCGCTCTACGATGCCAACACTATCAGAATGAAAATTTGAGCTTTTTTGAAGCATTAAAAATCGTCTGATCAATAATAAAGAAACAAAGTTAAAATAAAATGATTAAAGTCTTTTATTGCTACATCTTTTTTCAATCGTCTGCAAATTGAAGCTTATATTTATTACTGCAGAGATGTCGAATTTGAACGCCATTGCTATATTTCGAAGAAAGTCAATAGAGCCAGTGGTCGACCTGACATGGCCCACTATAGGAAACGCAGAGCAATTATATCCAGTAGTCGGCCACCCCTTTGTAAAACAATTGAACCAAATAACAAGTTTGTTTTCTCATTGAAACATTATGTTATGTACTCCATTACAATAAAATTTACTCAAATGAACAGTAAAATGAAAATAAGAAGAATACTTACCATTTAAGGAAGATGTGTCCGCTTAACAAAAAAATAAGCAGAATCGCAAACTAGGATGACGGGCACAGTATTTAAAATAAAATGACTCATTACTTATTCGAGTACCAAAAACTTAACTGCATTGGTTGAGACTTGGAGATAGGTAAAGTAATGTGTTAATGCTTCATATCCGATTTTGAATTTAAAATATACTATTTATGAGCAGCTTTATGTCATTGTAGCCGACTACTGAAGCACTTACCCTCTTGTGGGAAAAAAAATTATGACTGGAAAATGTGGAGTAAAGCTACTGGCTTGTAACACTTTTACACTGATGCAACGGATACCGTGATTGGATAGTAAAAATAATTCACGCAATTAATTGCATGTCTTTTTTCAGGGTTGAATTAACCAACCTCATCTTGGGGCAACACTTGTTTTGAATAGATTTTTCTAAAAGTTCTACGCGCATTCAAACAATACTTACTAATATTAGATGTATTATTTTCAAAAGCAGCCCAGAAAGTTGAAATCACAGTTTATCACGCAAACTTCTTGTGCATTACATACTGTAAGACGGGGTGTATCGAAATAGACGTGTGATTCGGAACAAAAATTCCTGAACATACAAAGAAATTCATTCGCCTTTGGGTTTTTTTTTTAGAAAAGTAATATCATAGGAAGTAGGAAAAAATATTTTAGTCAGTCTGGCAACACTACTGGCTTATGAGTAAGGCTGTGCAAGCAGAACGTTAAAAGCCTTAAGTTTTCATCCTCTGCAAAACTTTGAACTCCAGTACTGATCTCCTTATATTTGAAACCTAAGAGTAGTACTTTTCAATTATGCATATATCTGAGCAACAGAATACCACATTAGAATTGATAATATTTTTCTAATTGTGTCATAAAAGTGAAAAATAATTAATGATGTCATAGGATAAGGATTTGCGGCGTGAACCGAAATTCTTTAATGTGTTGTTCCAGTTCAAAGTTATTTTAAGGAAACTATTTGAAAAATCAAGATTATAACCCAAATTCTTGTAGTCAAGACAAAGATTTATTACTGTTTACCCCTTCTGGTGAGCAACTAGATCTTAGAATGACAAAAAATCCCAGATTTAAAAAGATTTTTGCTCCAGAAGACTTCTTTTTAATTAGGCTGCATGAGGTCATACAGACTATCTAGCAAAAGTCCAGTATACAGATAGCGATGAATACGTCAGAAAGCTTTACGTAATGTTCTCCAAAAATCGGAGATTTCAAGAAACTGAAGAAAAAAAAGGCATCCCAGAAGATGTTATGAAAAAACTTAAGTCAAGAAACTACTGCTAGCTGTAAGAACAAGATCTTTTTTGTAGACGACATGAGTGACTTCAATTTATATTAAATCTGTTTTTCAATTCTAGTGCATTTCTTAAAATTAATTTTAATTTCTGATAAACTCAAAATTATTTTTGAATTTTGAGAAATCATACGTTTATTGGTATGGAAAACAAACTATTATCTGATAGTAACTATCTGCTCTTATTCTTCCCCATCAATGCTACTCATATTTATTGGACCTATTACAAGCTAAATTGAAAAAAAATAAAAAAAAATAATAAAAATAACATGTGTTCCGATTGACCGATCAGCAGGGTGAATCGGAGCACCTCTAAATCATTATATATATATAAATAATAACAGTTCAGCATGTTTTGTCTTTGCTTGGAATATAAAAATAAAGCAAGACCAAAATTTGTACCCCAAAAAACATACTGAAAAAAAATCTTAACTACTTTTTTACGATCAAAGCTGATCAGATTTATTACTTCCCAAAATTAATTAAATGTTACAAAAGTTCAATGTGAGTATAGTTTTGAGTAGTTAAAACTAATGTAGCATACCAGCGAGAGTCCGCAAGCAATGGTGCGGCTCAACTTGTAAATTGGGTCATCTCATTTTCCATGAGAGAGTATTTCCTTCCAGCTCTGTTTTTGACTATTTCCGACTAATGGGCCCATTAACAAGGAAGATACTGTAGTATCTGGAGAGCATAACTAATGTATTATGCTGGAGGGTATACTAAATCTAGTTCTGATCTTGCCCCGGTATAAGGTCCTATTGTGTAAGATTTACAGTTGGTTGTCAATGATGTTTTAACGAATTCACGTTAAAATTATTCCACGCCTTTTCAAATATAGCATTTTGCAGCTAAAAGTTCGTAAAATATTTATACATTATTAAATTTCTAAACACTTGCATACCGTCCAGGGGCTTCAGAGCCACATTAAAGTGCAAAAAGTAAAATCCATATATATTTATTTTTTGTTGCTGACATTTATCTTGAGGGCATACAGCTCGTAACAGATTCAAAATTAAAGAAAAAGCAAGTCAAAAATGCAACTTTGATGATGATACCTCGGAGTCTCAATGCGCAGGTGCAGACTATCAAAGATGCCGTTTGGTGCTTCTATTTTCAACCTAGCTAACAATTCACCTCGTGGCTGGGGTGCCCTGTTATTTTTCACCTCGAGGTGACTATATTCGCTTCAGAGTCACCTTTACGTCTATACTAAAATGCAACTTAACTTGGCAGTGACGTCACTACGGGTGGAGCCAATAAGAGCTCACAAGCAGTCAGCGATCTCCTCTAATTCGTCAAATAGGCTATGACGTTTTATCTAGCTCGTTTTTCATAGGCTAACGTCACGCTGACGTCACGATGTTTTTGACAAGAAAGGTTGCATTGTAGTATAGCAGTGAGATTAACACAATATGAAATCTTGAGGAGTTATTTTTTATACATCCCTCATCGTTGTACGCACAATACTTCTGGATCCATAGCGTTTCGAAAACGAATGGATCATTTTTAGAACTTTTAAATCAGCCAAACAAAGTATTAGCTGACTTTTTAAAGTGCGCACAAAGCAGCCATCAGCTATTTTGATTTCCACTGCATTTTCTCGGGATGTCTCTAGAAAAACAACATTGTGTAACTTTTCTTCGGCATGAAAGCACTTCTATACGTTCTTCATAGAGAAGACATTAAAGCCATCAGTTTAAGAACCCATCTTACAATGGCCTCTCCCGAAGAGTCATTTGAATGTGCAAACAATGCAGACAGAGTGTCTAAAATGACAGCTTTCGCGATTTACAAGCAACAGATATCGGGAAAAAATGTGGATGATAATGTCTCTCATTGTTTTCGAAGCAGTGGCGAATTCTGATACAGAACGTGACTCAGAGTAGCGGTTTAATTACTTCTTATATAAGATGCAAACTGGAACCAACCGTATACTGAGGCTCTTGGGTCTATCTCCTCGGTCAAGCATGCGTAAAATCTGTGGCACTAGCAATGAATTTTAAAGAGATTCAAGTTCTATTTTTAGCCGCCGTGGAAGGTGATGAAGAACTCTTCAGCAGTTATGCACAAAATATTCCCTCAGTCAATGGTTCGCTCATCGCGTTTAAACCTGTATGGTTTGCATTCACTTTCATGACTTGATTCACTTCAGAGAAAATAATTGTGATGTGGCATCGAATGACAGAACATCTGTGTTTCAAAGCATCAATCGTTTTTCAACTATACTACGTACAAATTTAACGTACATTAACCCCTCGTTACATCGTTCAATCGAATAAATCGCTTTTCACCCGATTTCTTTATTTTATTTTATTTATTTTTTTTTTTTTTTGTCTCTCAAAAAACATCGGAAGACATCGATAGTTATTATAAGCAACATTTTCCATTGGAGATAGTACTGCAACTAGTGATAAAAGATGTAACTTTTTTAACGTACAGTTTTAAGATATTCTTTTTTTTCTTGCTAAAATAAAAAAACATCGAAAAAACGAAAAAAACATGAAATGCAAAACAAAAATGTTTGAAAAACATTAACCGTGAAACATAGATGATTACTAGAGAATTTTTTTTCTAATAGCTAAGTAAACTACTGTAGTAATTTTTCAAAGTTGGTACTCCAAAAACGCAAGCAATTGTAGATTGCCTTTGAGTACGTCAGGAATAGAGTGAGATTTTTTTTTTTTTTTGAAATCGAAGTGCTAAAAACGCAATTGTAAATTTGTAAGCCATCTTTGGGAACGTTTGGAGCAGGCAGGTTTTCAAAAGCGAAACTCCAAAAAAGCAATTTTAGCCGACCTTTGATAATGTTACGGAAAGGAGCTCATAGAAGCTCTCTCCCGGACATTTTCGGAATTTATGTCCTAAAAAAAAAAAAACTTAAGGATATTTTTAATGAAGCTGGGGAAAGCTGGAGGGACGTGGGCACTCTATTGGAAATTTTTCAAATTTGAAGCTTTTAAAGGCAGTTTTAGCCGACTTGGTAACTGTTAATGGAATGCAAGAATTGAAGTGGGATACGAATATAACAATGACGAGATAAAAACGAAAGTCGCAGGCAAAGACAGTTTGATTGACCTAGTTTTAAAAAAGCAGAATCAAAAGGTCTTTTAACATAAAAATTTTTTTTTTCGAAGTTTGCCACGGACCCCCTACTAACGACTGGTGGACCCCCAAGGGGTCCGTAGAGCATAGTTTGGGAAGCCCTGGTCTAAAGAATAGAATTCATAAAAACAAATTTAAAAAAATGAGATTTTTTTCCCCTTTTGGTACATATTCTGTATCAAAAGTATCGGATAAAGTTTGTTTTACGGAACCATTTTGTACCGTTATTTCTACTGAACTGTCTAAAGAACATCATAAAGAAAATCAAATAAAATTGCGATGATTATACTCCATTCTTGCATATTTTACGTCAACAGTTTCAATATTTACCAAAGTGATTCCGCTTTTGAGGTCGGGATCCACAAACTCCTCCGCAGTACTAAGGGGTCATCCACAAATGTATTAAAGCCCTGAGAAGGCTTATGAAATTGCGACGTTTTGTGACAAAGGGGAGGGAGGGGTAACAAGTGTGACAAGACACAATTTTTATAACAATAGACTTGTGATAAACAGCGTGGCACGTGGAAAGCAGGGACGTCATTTCAAGTTTTTCCAGGGGGGGGGGAGAGGGCAAAGGGTAAAAACACAATACAATTTCACAAGAAAACAACAAAAACCACGCCCACTTATATATAAATACATTGATTTCTCAAAGTCGGGGGGGGGGGGGAATTGACCACCCTTCCTCCCCCTAAATGACGGGCTGGGTGGAAAGGAAAACGGAGGGGGTAAGGTGAAGTCTGACAGTTTGTGACAAAGGAGGTCAAATTTAAGGAATTAAAAAATGTGACTTTATTTATATACTTCCCCTAATATTAGGGCTCATACACAAGTGATGTCAAGCTTTGAGATGAAATTATGAATTTGAGACAATGTATAACAAGGAGCTGCTCATTTGGAGATTTTTAAAACGAGAAATGTTCAGCTCGAATCTTACCAAGCCCTTCAAAGTGGCAGGGCACAATACCTTTTCTGGTCTGAAAATCCTATTTTCAATTTCTTTTATTTTCAAGTTTGTTCATTTTGTGAGTCATTTTCGACTTTTTCTTTTAGAACTTTTACAGGAAAGTAGGCGACAAGTAAAGGAAGTACAGAGAATTCTTGCAATTGAATCCTAGTTTATATATTGTTCAAACGGATGGAACATAAAACGCTTACTGGGGCTCAACGATTTTAAGGGCTAAAAAGAGGGCATCGAGGTTAATAAATGGGCTTGCTCATTTAGATTATGAGTCCAGAATTTACGCTTAATATGTGTAGTTGGTCCAGTCATTAAATTGAAGAACTTGTAAGAGTTTAAGTTCACAGATCACAAAAACAGGGAAACCGTACATTTTGTTAGTGTGGGAATTTCGTTGTAATGGAATTTCAAGTAATGTAATGAATATTAACATGAAATTTCTTTTCGATGAAACGTATATCTCGCCGTATTGGTATTTATTATAACGAAATTTCACTGTATTAACAGTGGCCCTGGTTATACACTGCTCGACATTGAAAATGCAACACCAAGAAGGAGAGGTCGGAAAGTGATGAAATTTGGTACAAAGTCAGAGACAGCAAGAAGCAATAAGTGATCTTTATTTCAAAACGATAGACAGAATTCAGAGCGAGAACGGCATTGGCACATTAGGATGTAGGACCACCGCGGACAGCGATGCACGAAGAAACACGTCCAGACATAAGAGTCAACAAGAGTGCGGATGGTGTCCTGAAGGATGGCTCTCAATTCCCTTTCAACCATTTGACATAGTTCGTCTTCTGAACGAGGCAGGGCAGATTCTGCAAACGGCGTCCAATCACATCCCACACATGTTCGATTGGTGATTGGTCATAAGAGTATGGGGGGCCAGGGAGGCATCTGTATTCCTTGGAGAGCATGTTGGCAGATGCGAGCACTGTGTGGTCGGGCGTTATACTGCTGAAAACTTGCATTAGGCAGCCCCTGAAGGTAGGGGATTGTCACCGGCCGCAGTACATTATTCAAGTATCGTTGAGCCGTTATTGTGCCCAGAATACGAACAAGAGAATATGGAATTGTACGAAATAGCGCCCCAAACCATTGTGCCACGTTGTCGCGCAGTGAGGTTTTCCCACAGCTACTGCCGGATTAGATCTGTCTCCGAGTCGACGCCACACACGTATGCGGCGACTGTCACTGGATAAGCAGAAGCGTGACTCATCTGAGAACACGACGTTTCGCCATTCTGTCATCCACGTCGCTCTAGTTCGGCCCCATGCCAAACGTTCAGTGGAGTCGATGGCAGTCTTCTTAGCGACGTGATTTCAGATCACGCGTAATCAAAATCGACGGTAAATGGTTCTGGTCGACACGGGAGCATCAGGGTATCTTGCACATGCAGCAGAATCAAGGTACAAGTGACTTGCTGGTCCGCCACAGCTTTTCGGTTAATGCGGCAATCCACACACGCTGAAATCACTCTAGCTGCACCTAAATCCCTCAATCTTGCTTCATTTCCTTGTTCCAACCATTTTCGACACAGCCTATGCACCGTGCTTGCATCCATGTGGGTATTAGCTGCGATTTGACGTACGGACCAATCCCCCCTTCTCAGTCCGATCGCCATACCCCTCGTAAAATCGTCTGTTTGTTGGAAGTGCCTTCGTTGACGGTGGCCTGACATTATCTCCATTACACGTATCCTCCGAGACAAAAACAAAATTTCTTCGACAATATGTCTAACAGAAATTAACGGTACGAATCTACGAATATGGACCATTTTGCACGTTCACCTTAACTTTCATACCTTAATTGACGTGCGTCGGAGAGCTGCTCATTTCACATCATTTGCATAACTGAGTGACGTGCATCTACACTAAAATTGGCATAAATTCCAGACCACTAATTTTTTTTTTTTTTGATGTTGCATTTTCAATGTCGAGCAGTGCATTTATTCTTCAACTCAGTCTAGATTTTTTTCCGCGTCTAATAACAAAATTTTGCACCTACTCTAATAAGAACACTTTGCACATTTCCCCCAAAAGAAGAAACAAAGTATTACTTTACTTTCATCAAATGAGTTTGACTAACAAAAAACTATAATTAGGCTTCAAAAACATAAAATTATTTCACATTGTACATTAAGTTTTCCTTCTTCGCTTTTTTGAAGCTATTTTCTCGGTGCTAAGAAAAGCGAATCATTTAGTCTTTTTATCACTGAGTATCACAAAATTTATCAAAGCATGAACAATTCTTACTTATCCAAGAAAGCAAACAAGCAGTTAAATAAACGAATCAAAAAAGAGAGAGCAATTGAAGTGAACATTTTGAACTGTCAGTAAAACTGTCGGAGAGGAGGGACTTGATTTCTTTTTTTCATTCTTTCTTTTTTACAATCAGCTAAGCATTTATAACGTTTTTTGTGAGACACAGCCAGAAGCTTTCTTCTGATTTTGACACTTTATTTCTTGGAAAAAATGATTCTGAAGTTTGTTTTTAAGTTATGATTTCTTCGGGTGGAAGACAGTGTTTGCAGATTTTCCTGAATAGTGTGTTTAGTTAAAAAACCTACTTCTTTGCCACATTCAGTTATCCCATCTTTGAAGTTATTATCAAAATTTTGCAACCTTTAAAACATGTGGTAGAAAGGAATTATGTAATAACTTCTTCAGTCCTGAGGGAGGGGGGGAGGGCTGTAGAAACTTTCGGAACTTCCACTGTAGAAGATATCAGTCTCATGTACCTTTTTTTCTTTCATTCGGTATTACCTTTTTTTGTTTTTTTTCATCTTTTAATGGTGCTTTTTATTAGTTTTTGACACTTAACATTACTGATGTTTCTTAACTAATTCATTGCTCTTTTACGCATTTTTAAGTTTAAGATTTTTTTAGGGTACTTATTTTTACAATTTTTTTTCTTTTTTTTTTTAATGTATGTAAGTAAACATATGTTACCGTTAAAGTATATAATGCAGTTATTTCATAGAATACCTGGTTTTCTATAAATTGACTAATGAGATTCAACTAAAGTGTAAAATATACAATTTATCTAATATGAAATTACTAAGTTATTCTATAAATAAACTAGTGATAGAGACTTAAAATAAAAAAGAAGCAATTTATCTAATTTATGCAGCGTATAAATATTATTTATGGAAACTTACCCTAAAATCATTTGTTACAACGAGGATTACAAAAATGACACTTGGAATAAACTGTAATAAACTGTAAAAATAACAATTTTAGAGTTTATTACTATACAATTAGCTGTATTAAACTATAAAAACAACATTCACTTTTTACAGTGCATGTTCAGAAGTTCGCTAGACTTGATACTACGAAAAAATTCCCCCCCCCCCCCCTCAAATCGATTTTTTGAGCTTTCAAACGCAAGCTTCAATTTGATGTCGGAAAACTTAATTTATAAAATTTCTAAAAATCAACTGAAAATAAATTTCTGCACCTTTATAAACCTGCTGATCTTACACACTCACAGAGTAAATATCGAGTTCAAGGTGATAAGGGACTTTCAGATGAGCAAAAAATGGTCCAAAAATCGGTTTTTCTTTGATGATATTTCTAAAAACTATATGATTGAAATATATGTTATTGCTATTGTAAATAACATGTAGCTTACAATAGCTTTATCTTATTTTTGGTGAATTTTTATTAAAAACTAATTTAATAAGGAAATGTACAACAGTAAAACAGTAAATGTTGATTTTTTTAAAACATAGTTTTACGCGTGTTTACAAATATTTAAATTTGCTAAAATTTTTTGCCATGTGCTTAAGAAGTTTGTTAACATTTTGTTGGGAAGGAATTTTTTATTTTATTAGCTGTGTCGAATATATTTGCTATGTTTTATTGAAATATGGATATCTTTTACAAAAAAAATGTAGATTTTAGTTTTTTTTTTCTTTAATTTTTACCACAATATATAGAAAAAATACTCCCATCATTTTAGTTTCTGGTGTATTATGTTCCACATTTTGCTTGTATTTTGTCATTTTGATGAAATTTAAGGCGAGAGGATTAATACAGAAAAAGTGTTAAAATTCAAGTTTTAAATAAAAAAATTAATTTTAAAATATTTCAATGAAAAATTTTATATGTGTTAGTATTAGCAACATATAGCTATGCTGCAAATTTCAAAGAAATTCATTGAAAATTGCTAAAGAAAAAAATGGTAGTCCCTTGTCGCCTTAAGAAACAAACAGTCTGAGCGTTGAGTGGGAAATAAAAAAACTGAGCCCGAGAAATTTTCATGTTAACAATTTTCAAACACTATAGTCTGTGGGACGAAGGCACAAAAGATGCTTAGAAACATAGTTTCGTTTGCCAACTTCGGGGACTACAAAATGTGATATTTTTCTAAATCCTTAGTCTACAGATGAAAAAACCACAGTGTTCCCAAAAAATACTGTATCATTTATTTTTTAGACCATTAAAAATACATGACAAAATAGGCGAAAATGAAATTCTAGAGGCGGATAATTACGTTAAATATCATAAAAATGTGTGTCTCTTTCTACATACTAAAATGTACATATAGATGGACAGATAGATACTGTTTGATATTCTTTTCGGCGACCTTCTTTGAGTTTGCGCATGCGTCAGGTCTCAATTGATTTTATGAAACTAGGGGTGATTGTGATAAGAGAGATAAGGAATGTGAAGGAACTTTTCCTTGTTTTATTTTATTTTATTTATTTATTTTTTTTTTTTTTGGATTCGTTCATTTGAGGTGTTGATCGATTCTTGTCAATTCTCTTGATTTTTTTTTTAATTTCTCTTCTTTATCAGGTCTATGAAAATAAAATGACATCGGACAAAATAGAATTGCTGCCATCGTGCATTTTCGTAATCAAGCTGCCTGCCTTTTTAAAACAGAACCGTTCAACGGTGCTAGGCGTGGGTTTCGAGGTTGGACAGTAGATAGATATTTATAAAAAATAAGTGTTAACAAAAATAAGTAAATTTTTTTTTCAATTTAAATATAAATTTGAAAAAAAAGAAAATAAATACCTTTGTGTGATAAAAAAAAGCATATGAAAAAACATATTAAACGCAAATGAGCAGGAAAACGTCATACACGTGTTTCGGCGTTACACCCCCCCCCCCCTTGAAAGGAGCACCCTTTCCAATGCTAAAAATGTGAGTTTCTGGATGAAATTCTTCGTCAAATTTTTCAAATATTAATTCTAACTGAATTATCATGATCAGAAAAATCATTTATGCACATCTGCTGACACAAGAGCTTCATTTAATGAATATTTTTGCACCTTCATGTACATTTTTTTTGGAGGAGTTTTCTGGTATGCATTGCAGATGTGTTTTGCAAATTATCTAGTGCAGGAGAAATAGTGCTTCACTATTTCAATGATGTCAGTATTTATAATGTATACTCAATGAATTATTTACCATTGATTCCTTTTTTTGGATTTCTGCAAGTTAAACATCTTTTTTCCTGAATCCCCCCCCTCCCTTTTTTTTGTTCTTCCAGCAAATTACACACAAGATAGAGAGAGATGCCCCTATAACGGAGTACAACTTTCTGCACAGCTCATTGGAACTGAGTTCCTGCACTTCGTTTCAATTGTAGCTGAATTTTTATATTTTAGTCGAAATTGAAGCTTTTTTACGTTCAAAAATAGGTTCTGAAGACTATAGGGCTCCTGCCTTTATTTTGTTAGCCCCACCCTCGATTCTTGTAAATCGTCTTTTTGTTTTTAAATTTCGATTACCTGCTTGCTCTATAAGCTGGTCTTTCTTTATGCTACAAAATACACTTAGTTTATATATCAGCCACAAATTTACAAGCTTTTATTTACTGTGAGCATACGTATGTATCACACGCAAATTTAGTATTTGATGTAAATAAATGGGTAAATACCGAGCGTAGTTAATATGATAAGTAAAGACCCAATACGTTATTTTTCCAACCATCAGTAAGGTGTATTATAATTTTAATTGGAAATAAAATTGCATGCAAAGTTATAAAACAGTCATATAAAATTAATTTTTAAAACATCGTCTGTTAAAAAAATGCAGCAATGATAAGAAACAGAGATGTTTAACATGAAAGCAAGAAGCGTCCATCCGCGTAGGCTATGGTAGTGCAATTAACGAAATATAGCAAGCGGAAATGCGGATTGATACATATTTCGATTTTCTTTGTTATTAAATCACAAAAGATATGAAGTAAGTATATTATAACTTATTAATATATTTTGCAACATAAAATCGTATTTAAAGAGAAATTAAAGTAGAAAAACTGTTTATTGAAATTTTAAATTACAGATATTTTGTGCAAAAGCGCCACCTAGAGACAATTTTGTTGTGAAAGAGCCAACAGGCTAAGGAATATAGTCCCTATTTCAGTTATTAGTTAAAACTTAATGAGATAAGCTCTGCTTGGGAACATTGGATTTTTCGACTGAGTACATCACTATTAATAGATTTCAAGCAAGTTCCCGTAGTCTCATAGATTGGTAAACGAACTTGAACGATATCGGTGCTTGACCCACAGACTACTAAACAACAGTTATGTTTCAGACGACGTCTATAAAATTAGGTATCTTCATCATAGTTCGCTAAAACTGACTCCTTCGAGGTAAAAAAAAGCAAGACTAAATTGTGTTTGCTTAGAATTGGTGGTTGTTCATGGTTTCAGCACTATTATTTCACTTCTCCTACATTGTTTCTTCCAATTGCTTATGTTGCCGTCGATAAGGGAGGGGTTCATTTTAGTGATTTTAACAAAGAAAACTTTCGTATTTAAAAAAATAATACATGAGATGGAATAAAAGTATTTTTTCTGCAAAATCTAAAAAAAAATTGGAATTTTTAATTCAATATTTTGAATTATTATTTGCATAACTGAGGGCCGCTCAAGTGTTCGTTTCAAGCATTTTACTAAATAATTTTAAAAATCAATTAAATAATTTTAAAGAAAATTATTTAATGCATAGTACAAAGCTTCAGTTAAAGAAAAAAATAAATAGATGAATAAACAAGGTAGTTTCATAGGGACGGCGTCATTTTTTTGCTTGAAAATATCACCATGAAAATCACAAAATGTAAATGTCAACAATATTGTAAAAGAAATAAGCTATCTTTGAATATATTTAAAAAACTTCCAATATTCTGCAATATAATTCACATAATTGAGAGCCACCGATATTGTTTGTTTCGAACATTTTATGATGAAAGAAATTTATTCAGTGCATAGTACGAAATCGTAGAAAGCTTCAGTTTAGTAAAAAATGCATAAATGAATAAACTAAGCAGCTTCATTGGGGCCGCCGACGCATTTACATTTCTTTTATCTTTTTAGTTCTGTAAAAATAACATCATGAAAATGACAGTCAAGTGGAGAAAAATACATGCGACCTCCAAATATGTTTTTTAAAGGAAAAAAAATACAGTAAACAAGATTTAAAATACTCTAATGAATAGTCACACTAGTAGTACTAATTGTTTGAATGTGTAAAGCGCGAATATTAACCGAAACTTTATCTAGAGATTTAGGATCCATGATATTTAAATAAAATAAGGTGAAAAGAAACGTCTTAACGTGTCCCCGAAAAGTATCATACTTGTCTAAAATGTTTCAAAAAAAAAATTACAAGGCATAGACATTTTTAATTAGGATCACAAACGCTTGTATTTAAAACAAGTAAAATCATCAGGCCGGAAACTGAAAATTTATTATGGAAAAATTTAAAGCAGGCCACATATGTGACTTTGTGTGTGCCACATATCGCACCCTTGCTACAAAAGTGCCACAACTCAAAAAACTACGTTTTCCAGGGATTGCAAAAAACTGTTCCCGGACTGACTAGGCATATTTTAGTATTAAGACCGATACATCTCAAACTATGATCGTTAGTTACGCACGTTACTCTATGACGGCTGGACGACAACTCAAGATGTGGCATTTCAGTGGAAGGGGTCGTATGCATCTTGATAACAATAAACGCCATAACTGCCCTTTGGCGGCTGATTTTTCAATGCAACTTCTGGCTCTTTTGAAGATTGGTAGAGACGTGTAAACTACGTCTAATGACGGTCATAACTCAAAAATTACAATTTTTGAGTTGTGGCACTTTCGTAGCAAGGGTGCGATATGTCCTTTGCTCGGTATCAGCTTACTTCTCCGTTGTCAAGACAGGTTGCAACCGAGTATACCAAAAACTTTGCTCAAAAGGGGGAGCGGCTATTTGGCCTTGACACGCCGAGACTCGTTTCATAGACTATAGTAAATAAAAATTCTTTTAGATTTAATCAAACCAAAAAGTAGAAAATAATTCTTAAAATAAGAATAAAATGACTGACGAGAAAATTAATGTCACGGCTCTAAAAGCGTGCGGTACTCGATATCAATCGTTAGAATTTTCACTAGAAATGCGGAATTAGGTTTAAAATGTCACCCCACGTTTTTAAAACAGTGACATTCATTCTAATCGAACGATTTATTCTTATGTTAAGAATTATTTTTAACTTTTTAGTTTGATTGACTCTGAAAGCATGTTTTGTGAGCTATATTTTATTTATTACCTCGCGAGGTTTCTCACCACTATAGTGGATTAGGTGAATCATAACACTCGTGTAATCTAAAAACTAGACGAAACCATTGAGTTTACATGCATTCCTAATCCATCAAACGATGGGTTAAAGTTGGCTCAGAAAGCTTCTTTACACGCTCAGTTACATGAAGCTGTAACTCTTCCACTAATAACGAATCTGAATCATTATTGGTTCCTTAACTTGCAGTACAAATGACTGGCACTTTTAAGAAACAAACATCTAAGATACAACTAAATGTGATACATTTTAGCAAACAAAAGGGTATTCAAAAATACCGAGATACACCACTATTACGAGGAGAGACACTTATTTTGAAACATCCTATATCGCTGCTTGAAATGAACAACGGCATATCTGCAAAACACGACTTTTCAGAAGAGCGTTTCAAAGTTTTTGCTGCAGTAAAACGGCATTTTGAAGTAAAATGGTATTAAGGGTACTTATGTCGAATCAACTTACATAGACATAGATGATAGACACTCCAAGCACTTATTCAGAACTGACACGATGGCGGCTGTGTCGTTGTTTACTGGGAAAAGCGCGCCAAAATAATAACTATGCACAACGATATTAACGATTGTTGCGTGATATTTTGAAACTAGAGATATGCCGATAATACCACAAGAAAGAGTAAAAAAAAAAACAGAATTTTTTGATGTAATTAAAAAAAATCGATTTTTGCAGATATGCCGTTGTTCATTTCAAGCAGCGATATAGAAAACTCCTTACAAGTTTTTTCAAAACTCTTATTGTAAGAAGCAACCATTCCTATTTCCAGATTTCAACAGGGGGGGGGGGCAACATTGGGACAGCCAGTAGACTATTTTTGGTGATTAGATAATTTATAAAAAAAAATGTTAAATTGTTACCGCTCAAAATACAATTGGGCCACAAAGTATCAATGCGTTACGTGTATTAAGAGCGATAATTACTTTAGTACACTTTATTATTTTTAAAATACTCGTTCCGGACAGCCAATTACGAGTTTATAGAGAATCGCCCTTATAACAAACTGCGAATGCTAGGTATTTTTTCCTCTTAATTTTTTTTTCGTAAATTAACAAAAAAATGCAATAGCTCATGTACTTTCAGAATAAAAGTTTTGGAGTTTATTACTCCTAAAACTTGTAATGTTTTAGGGGTTAACAATCAGGTGTGCCCCAAACGTACATTTTTGGGAAGGCAGAACTTCTCACGTTGCCGTTGCCAAATAATGATACTTTAGGCCGTCCCACTGACCTCTCATGGGATCATGGGCACCCATGTGCGAAATTTAGTGTGGGGGGGGCAGGTCTCAGGTATTTTCCCCATGGTTCAGTAATATACTTTCAAGACGGAAAATAATTTCAGTGCAGATGAGAGTTGTTAAAAGTTGACATTTCTAATAACTTATTCATTGATGGCTGCAGAAAACATGTTTTTATAAGGTAAGTGCACCAGTAGTCGGCTAGTCTCCAGTAGTCGGCCACAATGACAAAAAACTCCTTATAAATAGCACATTTTTCATTCAAAATCAGATATGACGCATTCACATTCATATCCTAAATCATCAACCAGGGGCAGTTAAGTTTTTTTTTTTTTTTTTTCTTTTGAATTAGTAATAAGTCATTTCATTTTGAATGGTGTGCCCGTCATCCAAGTTTGCTTATTTTTTAGCTAAGAAGACACGTCTTCTTTAAATGGTAATTACACTTATCAATATCATTCTACTGTGAATTTGAGTAACTTTTAGCTTAATAGAATGCCTAACATAATGTTTCAATGAAAAAGGAAACTCCTGGTAAGACTCAATTGTTTTTTAAAGGAGTGGCCGACCACTGGGTACAGAATTCTCCTGCATTTCTAATAGTCGGCCACGGCAGGCCGACCACTGGTTCTAAGCTGTTTGAACGATTTATTAAGTTGTCAGCCACATTCGCAATGTTGCTTTTCATTCTTAATACGGGTTCATCAAATAATAATTAAATTAAGGTATTGAAATGCAGTGACAATTGAACTGTTTTGAGTAAAAATTCCCCTTCCGAAGTTTATTTGTCTGGAAAAAAAGTTTACATTTAGCGCCTCAACTTCTTTTGCCCAAAAGAGCTGTTTCGACATTTTATTGCTTCTAGTGTTATGATCTTAATTAAAAATTCCTAAAAACAGATTTTTAAATAGACTCAGCCGTTGAGTTGAAATCATAAGCTTCAATACTCAGTTATCACCAAATGGTGATTTAATACTTTTCTTACAAAATTGTCTTAAGCTGATGAAATTGATGAAACGAGTTGATTTGACTTCTAATGATACTTATTCGGTAGTTAATAAACACTCCAATTATAGGGAGATATTATGCATTACTTCAATAGTTACATAGGCTCAAGTTATTATTTAATGAATGTCAAGCATGTGGTTATTATTTCTATTGCCAGTATTCTAAACTGTTTGCTTTACCAAAATTTCCAGACCTCTGTGTTCTATTTAGGCTAATTGTTTCAAATGTTGGTACTTTTTTGTTGCTGATTCTCACGAAATATTTCATTTCTTGAGTTTGCTTCACTGGATGATCAGAATTGAAAGGTTTGGGATATGAAGGGGTTAAGTGACAAAACAGAAATTGCGAGTCACTAAAGCTCTAAGTTTTGTTTTTGTAGTTATTGCAGTTTTTTTGTTTTATGGTTTTGTCTTTAGTGCGCTTATGGAATTGGTCTATTGAACATCTACTGTTTGATGTACCAAGTTTTGTTTGCTTACCTGTATCCATTGCTCACCATTGTACAGAGTGTTCATTTTTTAAAATGTTACTTAGCCCCTTCATCCTCCAAGCTCTTCAATCGTGATGAATTCGTTTCAAAATTACATGGTTACATTGCAACAAACTAAGTTTTGGTTTATTTTCCAGTTTATTACTTGTTTAATAATATTCTTGTTTAAAGCTGTAGGATTACCTTCATGACATCCCAATATCAATTTACCTCCAGATTTCATTCTACTTCAATTAATTTAAAACAATTTTTTCGTGGAAAATTCTGTGCTAGATGTGGATCCATGATGGATATTCCTTTGAGTGCCTTTTTAAATGTATTTTTACTTGCATAGTTTCGGAAGAAATTATTTCTGAAGCAACAAATTTAGTTTTATGTTCCTATGTTAAAATTACATTCTAATAATAAACTAACCAGTCGAGTGCCGACGTGATTATTGGTCTGATCATGAACTGTGTCGATTCTTTTATTCAGTCTTTATGTATGCATAAAAAGTAAGATAGTTTTTTATTTCTTGATTCTGTGGTCAAAAACTGCTGTTGACCACAACGCTATTCTGCCGTGCTAATCACAAAAGCCGTATCTGCACTTTTTAACAAAATTGAGTTATTGTCATTAGGTAGTTCTTTATAACTTATTTTATCTAAATGCAATGTTTATGTTAATTGGAGAAAGGGAAATATTTTCTGAAAAAATACTTATAAATTGCCTCCTGAAGTAAATCTCAAACTTTAAACTAAAGTAGCAATCTCAGTTTGAGATCATCTGCAGATACCCTTTTTGCGCTTAGCACGGCAGTAGAGGAAACTAGGGAGACTTGACTCAACTTTTGATTTTTCATATTTCAATTCAAAAAAAAATTGAAACACGAAATTAAAAAAAATATATGTATATAAATACTATGTTCCTTTGTGCATTATTGTGACTGAAAATAATAGCATAAGTCGAAATAGAAATGGTTCAAAAAAAATTGTATTTCTCTAATCTACATTTGGGTCAAGTGTCCCTAGGCACAGGGAGACATGACCCACCTTATAAATGTAAGATTATTATTAATATTGAAATCGAAACCACAGGTCTGATGGTGTTTTTAGTTTTAATGAGGGATATTTCACGCGGCACAACACTTTAGATGAAGTGTTACATAATTTTTCTTCACTTAATCCTATTCGGCATCAGCAGAAAAGCAGAAGTCCAATTCAAAACTAATGACTGCTATTTTGTATGGTATAATGTCGCTAGGATTGAGAAAAGTTTCAATTTACTATAAATCTCATTCAAAAACATTAGTAACATCAGGGCATTGGAATCGAATACTGCCTAATCTGCTAGAAAATTTCAGTCAAACTATCATGATTATTTTCTGTTGCTGAGCTAATAAAATACCCCGTCCTCTTTTTCCCCACAAAACTTAAGAAATACCCAGTCTTTAACTCGCACTTTCTGGCTATAAAGCTCTTCCACTTCAGTATTTTGACTTGAATAAGGACATAGTGGTACCTCATACTGTGACTCTGAAGTGTCAGATTCTACAGTTGAGTCAAACCTAACCTGGCAGTATTCGGATGGTTATTCAGACTCTAATCACAGTATATATTGTAATTACTTAGATAAAATTTAATCATTTGACCTAAATCACAATATGCTAGCTGTTCATTAGACAAAAAATCATCAATTTAAACAAAAACATCATGATAGTGTTTGGGTCAAAGCTCCCTAGTTCTCTATCCTTTGTTTATACTATTTTTTTTAATAACTTGCATTAAAATTATGTACAGCAACTGCGTATCATTACATAGCTAAAAAAGTAATTAAATCATAACAACTTCGAAAATTTACTTGCCTTAAATTTTAAAGGTAAAAAGTTGACAAATACCAAAATGTTCAAATTTTACTCTTATGGTATAATATCATTTCACACTGAATTTCTTGAAAATTTCTCATAATTCTGAAATTTCTTTTCACAGCAAATTACTATTGCATGATTGGTCAACCAATAATGTGACTAAAATTTTCCTGAAATATTATTTTTATGGAAAAAATCGCCATGGGTCAAGTCTCCCTACGGGTCAAGCCTCGCTAGTTTCCCCTATTCCTGTTTTTTTACTTCCTCAGATACATTTTATACAAATTTCGTTCATCTTGTCATTTCTTGCATCTGTAGTAAGTGCTGCTGAGATGCTTAACTCTAGAAGCTTTATTTATTTTTTAAGTTTCTTTTGAGCCCGAAATATGTATATGTAATATTTTTATAATACTATGTTGCAACAGCATTTATTTTATCACTTATTACCTCTACACAAAGTTTAATCGTTTTTTTTTTTTAGAGATCGTCGTGAAATGATGTCACGCTTTGACAAGGGGAAGGGGTGATTAGTTAAACTGTGACCGTTTGCGGCAGGTCGAGTAAGGGGGGGGGGGTAACAAGAAATGTGTTTTTTTTTACATTTGGGTTCACGCAAAAGCCATTTTTCTACAAATATGTTTGTGTAGTGTAGTGTGACAAAAGAAAGGATGGGGTTACGTGAATTGTGAAACGTTGAGCCAAAGGGATGGAGAGGGGCAAGTATGTTGGGAAAACATGTATTGGCGTCATTTATGCTCTTATCCTTATGAAGTTTCTTTTGATGTTTTAAATTATTTTCTTTTTGACATAGACATATTTTTAACAAAAAATTACTTTTTTCTAGTGCAGTTTTTCAAATGAAGCTTTTCTTAAGCATCTGAAGCATAGAAACGAAAATTACATCAATATCCCGAGAATACTGTGCTAAGTGTACTATCTAAAATTCATAGCGGTAGATTAACGTTGTTGCTAGAGAAATAAGTAGAGCACATGGTGTATCAAGAAGTACAGTAAAACAGAATCATCTACACTGCCGAGTACCAGAGGTACCACGAAAAATGTGACCAGACTAAGTATAATACTGTGCCGTAAATTCCCCCTTTAATTTTGTTTTAATTCAATCACCCATATCACATAAGGCCAATGAAAATGAAACGGCCGACTATGGTCACAACGTGGCCGAGCACTGGATTTCGGTGGCCGACTACTGGAGTTTTTACTCGTATTAACACATCGCTTGGATTTTAATGTAAAAAGGTTTTTATTTCTGAAAAAAGTTAGTGAATCTCCATCACGAAAGTTTTGCCTCAAGTTCTACAATGTTTTTGTTGTTGTATTAATTGCTGAAATTTCTTGGTTGACGAAGATCAACAAAGGAGCTCTTAAATGGCCGACTACTGATGCTTTTACCCTATTACGGAAAAATAGAACTAAGAAGCACTCGTTTCTAAGAAGGAGGAGGGGGGGGGCTTGAGTCTCCTTTTGCCCCCCCCCCCCCTATGGGGCCATGTTAATATTCTTTGTGGGGGCCTTCAAAAGGATAGGAACCACCGCTTACTCAGACTCCGGTCCCGCGCTGTGCCGAGAAAACAAAAAACGCTACCGCTCAAGTGGCACGTTTTTCCGCGGCAAGCCCATCCCTTCCATCGGTGAGCGGACGATACTTTCCCCGCGAAGTGCGAACACAGAAAACGAAGGAAAAAAAATGAGTTCGACGAGCGATATCTATTTTTGTTTATGCCGTTTATTAATAGACACAATGCGACTTACCTTCGGGTGACTATTTCGGGTCGGCCGGTGGATCGAAGAAGCCGGCACATGGAGCGGAGAAAGGGCAGATTCGCCGACGAGAAATCGAAGGCTTCGGCGGCTGTTTGGGATGGACGTCCACAGCTGATTCCCTCGTACAGTAGCTGCAGTGTTGATGTTGCGTGGGCGCCACGATTGGCGAGCGATCGCCTCGCGCCAGCAGCATCGCGCCATGATGGCGCTCTCGCGGAGGAAGCGCTTTTATGAATGAAAATGATGGGGCAAGTGGAAAAAAGGTGATATGTGACAATTTTGGAAAAGCTTACTTTATACTATGGGTGAAGGTGAAAGGTACTATTTTTTTTGAAAGTGTTTTCTAGAAATTAAAAACATTGTCACATATCACCTTGTCACATATCCACTTGCCCCTTCAAATGGAAATTGGGTTTCAAAAGGGTTAGGCTGGGATAGGGCGCCCCGATCAGGGCCGGTTAGAGGGGCCAGTGACCGCCGAACGAAGCTGGGTGCCAAGCGCGCCAAACAGAAAAGAGTAGGGAAGAAAGAAGCGAAATTATTTAAAATGAAACAGCAAAAAAAAAACATTTTAAACTTCAGCACCCCCCGACTGAATATTACGAAGTCAACCCCGAAATTTGGCTTTGTTACTACTTTTAACATTGTAGAGTCTATGAAGATGCTTGTAATATTTAATGAATATTTTGAAATAAAAAAATTCGCTTAGTTAACCCTAGATTGCCCGAGCAGTCATTTTGACTGCAATTACGGTTCAAAAATTATGTATATAATGACACAATATCTTAGATATTTGTGACTTTTTATACAACATATGAATATTTATTAATAATTTTAGTGTACCTCCCCCACCCCTCCTCCTTCATTTCTGGTATATTTATGTGTAATTTGTCCAAGCAGTCAAAATAACTTGCTTGGGCAATCTAGTGTTAAAAACATGCAGTCCTTAACAAAATATCTTTTTCGAGTTTCAGAACATAAGAACTACATTTGGGCTGCCTTTCGTCAACCGCTCTTTCCAAAAAATACTTCATCTCTTATTAATAAAATAAATCAGGGCCGTATTTAAGGGGGGGGGGGTTAGGGTTCAAACCCCCTCCGAAATTTTTCAAAACTGTTTCAAAAAATGCTTTTTTATGACCTTTTTGCTGAAAAACAGTATTATTATTATTATTATTTTATTTTCAATTTTCTTATTTACTTTTCAATTTCATTTGAAAAATGAGACTATTATTATTGACTGATAGTACAAGTCAATTGATTTACCTGCAGAAATACTGAAAATCTTCATTGTAGCTTTTGCAAACGTAATTTCATATACAACAATACACCTTTTTACTGGGATGATTTGTACACATGAGATTTTTTTTTTCTTCATCAAAAAGAAATATTATTTTATTTTTCATGTTAATGCCTCTTAAGCATCTACTGTAAGAAAAAGCAAAAGAATATAGAACATGAAATCAAATTTTATTTATGATACAGATTTCACGAGAAATATGTTGGTAAAACACTCGCCGAACCAACAAGAGTCTGGTTACGGCCCTGAAATAAATTGCTGAAATATTGGGTCGACTCCTTTTGAGAATCTCTTTTCCTTTGTTCTAATCAAATTTTCTTCCTGAAATCGAAGAGTGAATATTCCTCACTTGGTGTGAATGAACTTCCATGAATTTTTGCTTGTTGTGAACACCTGCAAGAACGTTCATGAATTTTTGCTTATTGTAAACACCTGCAAATAGAAAAACCGCTTCGAATAATTGTTTTCTGGTCAAGAATAGCTGGAAACGGTATTTTAATAACATGCATGGTTGGTTTTGAAGAAACTTCACCCGTGGAGCAAAACCAAAAAATGGGCAACTTGCAATCACGGAAAAATAATCAAAATAAATTTCGATTTAAAAATAACTAAAAAATGTAGTTTGCTTTAAAGAAAGGTTCATTTCCCATTGAGTTAAGACAGATTTTGATAGCTGCGGCTTCATCCCATGATAAAAATGCAAGAGACGGAGAAAATGTTTTCCTTTCATTGTTTTCTTTCGTAATGAACAGTCGCGGCGAAATGGGCCTAAAAGTGAGGGGGCAAAAAATTTTTTGGAAGCTATGCCATTGATTTTAGGATATATTTTTGTGACATAAGCAGACCTGCCAACCTTATGAAAAGTAAAAACAGAAGATCTGGTCAAAGCTTCAAGGGAGAAAAAGGGAGATTTTAAACGATGTTATAATGAACTGAAAACAATGTTTTTTCAAGTATTTCTAATTTAAATTTGACTATTGTAATATTAAAATTTTGTAAATAGTTATTTTTTATCTGTACCTTTCATGCTTAATTTGCTATAATCTTACTAAATTTGGCGTTAATTAAATTAATTTTCACTCAAAAATGATCGATATTTTTGTAACTTCACCTGCATGTTGATTTGCCTGCCATGTACCATTTAACATAGCTTGGGATTTTTATAGAATTGGCGAGAAATTTAAGAGATATCGCCAAGCTGGCATTCTTTTTGGCACAAATATTAGTTAGGAACAGCTAAATGTCGCCAAGATTGGCGATATTTCGAGCCAAACCTGTTTTATGAATGAACAACCGAGAATAGAATAAAAAACGGGAGAAATAAATATTCAAACGTACAATCGGGAGAATGGAGTAAAAAATGGGAGAGTTGACAGGTCTGCATAAGAAAGAGAGACTTCGGAGGCTCTCTCCCCTAAATGCTTCGGAATTGTTGTTTTAAAAAAACGCAGTTTCAATATAGTTTTGGCAGTGATTGGGGTGCTCACTCTCGGCATATCTTCGAAGCTGAAGTGAAAAAAAAAAAGGGAGAGAAGTTTTTCGGCTGTGCTTGGTGATGTAAAGGAAAAGGTAAGACAGGGTTCTTCCCCCAAAAACTCTTAAATTGGAAAAGCAAATTTTGAAAAAGCAAATTTTAATCATTTTTTACAAACTATGGGGTTACAGCTCTTTGACGAAGATTTTGCAAAGTTAAAGCATGAAAAAAGTGATTTCAAGCTACTTTTGTGTGACTTAAACAAGATTAAAGGAGTTTAGATATTCTCCCCCATAACATTTTTTGAGCTGATGAAGGCCTAAAAACTTAAATTTTAGGCCTTCATCCTAACCGATTCCTAACTACGATTCCTTCATCCTAACCGATTCATTCCTAACCGATTTCAGAGAACAATTCTGGGGACTACCCCGGATTTTTTCTATATTGAAGTTTTAAAAACGTATTTATATGCTATCATTATTGTTGTAAGGATAAAATGGTTTTCTTCGCAGAATAGATACCGATATATAAGCTGAAATGTTAGTAATGCAAGTTTAGGATATCGCGGCAGATAGGGGAAAAGAAGGTGTATTCGGGAAATTGTTTTCGAAATTAATGTGTTGACACTGTGCCCCTTCTTGCCTCCCTCCCCCCGAATCACCGAAACTGGTAATAAATACCACTTTTTTTGACTAAAATCTGAGTTTTCAAAATATACCAATAATTAAGAACGTTTTTCGGGGATTTCGCATAGTGTTTATGAAATAAATACTGATTTATACCAATATATGATCAATAACTCACATATTCGTTTTTATTTTTTTAAGTCTGAGTTTTTATATTAGTTTCCAATCGTTTCTCGTACACGAAGGTTTAAGTTTCTGAAAATTTCAACAAATATATTTTCTAAATGTTAACAATTGGATATTTAACTTTTTTTTAACAATAAATGTTTGTAAAGTGAAAGTCAGGATTTTTTTTTATTTTTCAAGGTATTTATAGCTAGTTAAAAAGCAATAATTTCTTTCATTTTGCGTATAAGATTTTATTGAGAAATTAAAGTTACTAAAGCAGAAAAATACTTTCAAAAACATTTATTAAAAAGGCATTTAGCTGAAATTATGAAATATTTTATTTAAAATTTATTATTAGAAATCTTTTTTTGAAAATAGAAACTGCGGAATATCATAAAGAAACGTCCTGTTACACGATTACCAGTTTTTCTACACTGGAATTTTAATCACAAAATATACCTTTTTTAAACGAATAAACTTTTGCAAAATGTAATTCATGAAAGATTGTGAATGGTCGAGGTGTTTAAAAAGCTGTTCAGTTAGTATTATTTTCTTTTATTTTGCCCCAAAAAATTTTTTATTTAAAAAAATAAAGTTATCAAACATTTTTTTTTTTAATTTAATTGTTTTGTGTCTATTTTTGTCAATCATGCGTAGTTTCTCAATGGCTCACATACTTATCCCAGTAACCGTGGATATCGGGGGAGGGGGAAGGAGAGGGGCGCCGAATTATTGTTCGCTTGTCCTGAATTTTTCAGTCGCACCGGCCCTGGCCCCAATAGGAGGTCACTGTGACCTACCGATCATGTTCTCAATCGGGACATTTTGCTGAGAATTCCGAAAATTTGGAGACAATTCCGCAACATTGAGATGTTCTTTTTGTTCTTAATTTTTAAATTGTTTTTACTGTTGCTTACAGAAGGGAGTTTCCCCTCCCCCAGAGCAAGGGAACAACGCGCCCTGGAAAAACCATGAAGATCCTTAAAAGAGAAAAGCACGCTAAAAAATACGTCGTCAAATTGAGAATTTTCCCCTCGCAGAAATTTTAGTTCGGGACGACGACCATTTCTTTAAATTTTGGGAGGGAGAAATTTTTCTATTCGTCGAATGGAAGTTCAAATTTTGCCGAATTGTAAAAAAAGGGTATACAAACATGCATACAACTAATGAAAATGGACATTCGGGCTTTTAAAAATGTGCTGCATTGTAGTTGTGTCTCCTAATTTACTGAATCATCAGACAAAATTGTCAAATACAGTGCCAAACTTTGCTGAATGATAAAACAAGGGTACGCAAGCATACGTACAACTAATGAAAAGAAAAGTTTGCCATTTAAAAATTGCAATATTGCGGTTGTGGAGCTGTATTTCGCAATTTGTCGAATTTTCCAACAAAATTTGCCTAATGGATATCCGAATTTCGAAATACGGGTATGAAAGCATATGTATAAGATTTCGCTGAATGATGAAATAAGTGCATACAAGCATACGTATAACTAATGAAAAGGGACATTTGAACATTGCAATAGTACAGATTGCAGTTGTGTCTCTTCATTTACCGAATCTTCAGACGAAATTTGACGAATCTGGAGATTTTTTGAGAGGTTGGAGTCCTTTCACGCAACGTCACAGGTCACGTGTCAGCCTTGACACCGACGTAAACAACAGCGTGTAAGCGTTGAAAGGATTACTGATTTACTTTGTTAGCTGTTGTTAGTATTCGGTACAAAATGTCGTACTGTGTTGCATATGGATGCAGTAACGTTGGAAGTAAAGCCGAGTGCAAAGCAAAGTCATTTTTCAGATTTTCTCTAAAAAATAAGGATCAATTAAAAGCTTGGCTTGTAAAAATAAAACCAGAAAACTTCGTACCAATCGAAATAGCCAAGTTGGCGGTGTATTGCATGTTTCTGCCTTAGCCCTTGCTTAAAGGCGGTTACTCACTGCTTTATACTCTATGTTGTGTTCGGATCACTTCGATGAAGATTGCTTTCGGTATGAAAATTTCCCTAACAGGAGACTAGTAAAACAAGGTGCGATCCCAACGAAATTTGTTTTTAGAAAAGATAAGCAAAAAAGAGTTTTGAATTGCTTAAATACTGCATTGGACCAGGGTACTGAAAATGTGCAGCCATTATAAGAGGAACCTGCTGAAGAGATGATTGAAGATATTTCGGAGTAAGTGGTGTTTTATTTATCTCTAAATGTAAAATGTTCTAATGTAGTACTAGTTAATTTTGTTGAAAAAAAACCCCTCTTTTTTATGAGTAACATGATAGCATTGTTCTTTTAAGTTCAGGGTTTGCAAGTTTTTGAGACTTGACAGTTTTAACCATGGTTTAAACTGTCATATCAAAAACATATAATTTTACTATTCTTGTAATAGGGAAACCAGTATTATTGACATCTGAAACAATCCATTATTGTGTTGACTAATACAAGAATATTGTGAAATATTTATGTATCTTTTTTTTGACATAATATTGTGCCATGGCATAAGAATGAATTACCCATATTTATGAAAATCGAAACAGGTCGAAATTTTGCCATTGCAGACAAAACTTGATTTTAAAATATCAACTAACTTATCAGTGTTATATTTTATTTTGGGGTGACTCACGATACAGAAAAATAGGACTATGAGTTACACACGAAAAATATTTTTAAAATTTTATTAGAGGGGGAGGACGCACCTAAGTCTGTGTATGCTACTGGTTCTAAGCTTAGCTTGGTTGGTTCGAGTCATTTTATCAATCTCTAATGAAGATCTCGAGCCTTATTCAAACTAGTTACTTGTCGTCCTAGGCAGTGTCAAAAAGCGCCCCCACCCCCCGCCCTTATTAACCATCATGTAAAAATCCTCTAACATGCTGGAATTAGAAACACTCTCCCCCCCCCCCCCCCAACCCACAATTAGGAAATTCAGTCCTCAAGATGGAGTTCTAGGCTATATTTGGTGTTTGAAGGGAAGGCGGTCATAAAAATTCGCCTTTTTAGATCATCTGTGCTGGATTAAGAGTAATCTATTTATTTAACTGATCAAACATTTTTCTCGGGCTCTTTACTATAATAATTGTTTTAGTTTGTCTCCGCCAAGATTACACACCATACAATAATGTCATTTCATTTCTAATTAGGAATACAATTTGACTGTAAATTTCATTGTTTGCATCTCCAATATTGTGCGGAGTTTAAATAAGATTTTACGTCGAAGAATTTTAGTGAGTTCAGTGTGTACACTGTTTTGCCCATTATTTGTTAACATGCTTTTCATTTCTGTTGTATTTTTCATTTTCATGTTTCTAATATCTGCTAAGTTCATTTTACAAAAAAGAAAATATGGCTTCCCTTAAGTCCTAGCAAATTGAAGCTGGGGCAGATGATTTTTTCCTTCTTTTGCCAAAGATTTTTTTTTTTTTTTTTTTTTGAGTTCTTTATAAATGGCTTATGCCTAAATAAGTAATACTTGGTTACACACAATTAAATGGCGAGCAAATTAACAAAATACAATTAATTTTGGTAAATATTAAAATTAATTACCAAAATTCTGAAGTATCAGGATTGATTTGTGTTATTTTCGCTGAAATGACCGATATATTATTAATATTATTATTATTAAAAATTATTCTAAACATGTTCACTTTAAAATATAAATTAATAAACTTATATTTAAATTAAACTTAAAGTTTTACTTAAATTCCAAAAAACATAATGCACTTTCTAAAGATGCAAATTAACATCTTAAATACAGTCTAGTCTTAATAGCTCGAAGTCCCAAGGGACCGGCTAAAAGCTTAGAGTTATAAGCAGTTCCTACCGTCTTTTCAAGAATTCGGGAAAATGAAAACTTTGAAATAAAGGCATGTTTGAGTTTATAAAGCTTCGAGTCATCGAGACTCGATTGAATGTTATTGAGGGTCATGCTCAATATGTTTTCGAGGAGTTACGGAGTGGCGTAACAGACGTGAACAGATTCTAATAGCAGAGAAATATCTTTTCTGAAAGGAAGGGATTACAAAAAGAAAGAAGGAAACAAAGTGCAAGATTCAAAATTTCTTTACACGCATTAAAACTCTCTTTCAAATAAAAAAAGCAAGACTAAGTTGCGACGATTCATGAGGACAGATGTTTTCATTATCTAGTAGAACACTTTTGCCAATGTTAGATAGGTTATTTATTGTAAGTTATTTTCAAGCATAATAAAGCAATAATAGTGTCAAAGTAAAAAATATCTTTTTTCCAACATCATTGGGTATTAATAGATCGCATTTTTTGTTACAAGTACAAAAACTAAAAATAAAAGAATTCAATAAATAAAATAATTTGGAAAATTTATATTAAAAGCTACTGCGATTAGTTTTTATGAACTAACGATGTGATCGTAAGTTTTTTTCACCCTTTTGTCGCACATTAGTCCTTGAAGGTTTGTAGCTTTTTCTTTCTGAATACTTTAACTAAAATATTTTTGAACAGCTGAAGACTTTATCTGGAAATTGTGAAAAATCCAATATGTAGAATGCTTCCATGTCCAGTACAAAGTCGGAGGAATAACATATAATTTTTATTTTAGAAGCAAAAATTGGTAAAATAAAGACGAAAGGTAATTACATTAACAAAAAGGTTTATCAAACAATGAAATTTTCAACTGGGATTTTTGTTTAAAAAAATATGCAATTATGTCCTCACATCATACCGGATAACTCTCACATCAATTCCGGATATCTCCCCCATCAATACAGGATATTTTGCCGGATATCCTGCAAAAATCTTCCGGATATCCGTATCCGGAGTGATCAGCCGGATCGGACACCGGATACTTAAAATACCTGCGGGATAGGCCGGATACCGGATAGTTACCGGATATCAGGTTCATCCCTAATTATTAGTAATTAGTAATAGTTTTAATTGATAAAGCTTAAATATTTTTTGCTTTCAACAATATTTTAGAACTTCAATAAACGAAAATTTAGGTTTTCTGTTAGGCGGGGATTACTGTATGAAAATGGTAACAATCACAACTATAACAAAAAATTAGGTGCTACAGTTACTATTTTAGCTAAAGAAAGCATTATACCGGCTGCACAAATACATTAAGCAAAGTAAAACATAAATGTATTGACAAAAGTTATGGTGCACAATAAATAACAAAAACTTACCTTGCATTGAGGCGAAATCCCAACTTTTGCAGTGTAAGTCTCCTTCTTTTTCATTTCAGCTTTTACAACAGCTGATATCTGGAAGAACAAGTCGTTAGCAGTTGGTTCAAGAAAGATAATCCTATACTAACAAATTTTTCACTGAATAATAACGATCCTTTCTTTATTTTAGTGATCACACTATTATTTCCGGTTAGTGCTGGAAATAGTTCAGCATATTCCAGTATCGAAAAACTGGTAAAATTAACCAAATATAATGGTTTGTTAGCAATAGAAGAAGCCATGGAACCTGCAAATCCTAATTTATTAATAAACAAGACTACTAACCATCAAAACTATAGAACTGAGACTAAAGAAGATAATCAAATACAACTAAGCTATACACTAAAAATATAACACTAAATAAGCACTATAACTAAATCACTCTAACCTAAATCACAATTCTATAGATTAAACTAAATGTAAATAAGATTATTAATCACAAAAATAGCGTAAGTAATCTAAGCTAATTTTTCAAAGCAAACTCCAGGTAAAACACAATGCAAAAGTATGTAAACGAAGTGGCCCTCATAATTGATCATACTTCATCGGGTCTGTGCGCTTTACTCAAGAGAGAAAAAAAGAACGTGTCTTGGGAAAACGACGATATTTCAATAAAAAAAAAGCGTATAATTTTGACAGAAACATCTTAATTATTTTTAAGAGAAATCTTTATACTAAGATTTATCAACATATTAGTCAGGAAATAACGTTTCTCTCGTTTTCTTTCTTTCCCGCTTTTTTTCTAGTCAGTCAGAAAATGCGTCTTCAAAATGATGCTTCGCTCCTTAACTCTCCTCCCCAGCAAGAATTTCAAAATAAAGTGTAATTATTCGATTGGAGTTTGTTCACAACTCACTTCTGGGCTTTTAGCTTAAAAAGAAATAAGTATTCGAAAGGAGGTAAAAGCCGAGCTAGAGGGGCCCTGTAACTTTCTGTCTCTTTACGGGTGGTGAAATGAAAGGCTAGTTGCTTCTTAGTGCCGGGGATTTAGGGCGGAAAGTCGAAGCCCATGTACTGGATTGCAACTTCTGAGGGCCGTAAATTCAAGAGCAGTGCCAAGCGCGAATTCAAAGATGGCTAATGAAACCTCTTGAAGAGTTCAAAGATATCTTAAAATGTTGCTTTTAGAGCGTGAAATTCAATTGCAGCTTAAATATCCAAAAATTTTCGGAAGAGAGCTCCGCTTCTTCTCCAATACCTTGGTCAAACATGGAGTTTTGGAGATTTAAAATTCAAACAATTTCCTTTAGTTGATCTTTCACTTATTTTTCTATCGACTTAAGCTCTAAAATGCGTTTTTGGAAAAGAGAGCTCCCGAATTTCAACCTCTGCACCAAAAAATTTCCGGGAAAGACCCTCTAAATCCTTTTATTATCTCTAACGCTGTCAAACAAAGTCTAAAAGATAGGGTTCCCATCAAGGATCACGGCCATTAAATTATTTTTAGGGGGTGTTTTAAAAAGTTTCTTTTTTTTCTTTTAAGTGTGGCTCTCGTTTTCAGAGGGATCCTCGTGGAATTTGAGGATGGGGCGACTTTGTTCTTGAAGGTAATGGGCACCCCTGCTAGAAGTAGTACATTTTTAAACCTTTAGTTTCAAAAAATAGAGAGCCTTATCTTTTCAACCTTTAGCTTAAATTGCATTCTTGAAACTTCAACGTCGCAAAATTTCGAGGGGTAGCTCCCTAAACCTGCCTCTTCTCTTGATGTCTTTAAAGATAACTTAAATAAAAAACATAAAAAATGATTTTTAAATCTAAAGACTATTTCTGTGAGCTTGATTCGCACTAAAAAGTATGAAATAAAATAAATATATGATTTCTAGATGACAACAGTCAAAAATTTCAATCAATCGAGTTATATCCTTCTATGCTGATTAATTCTTAAACATACAATGAAGTTTCAATGAAAAAATTAAAAAAAGAAGTGGGTGGTATACAAGTTAGTATGAATAACTTTCATTATACCGCCTATTTCATCTCTCATTTTTTAAATTTAAACTTCATTGTATGTTTTAGAATTAATCCGCATATAAAGACATAATTATATCAGCTGAAATTTTTGACTGTTTTCAGCCAGAAATCATGTACTTATTTTATTTCATACTTTTTAGTGCGAATCAAGCTCACAGAAATAGTCTTCAGATTTAAAAATAATTTTTTATATTTTATTTAAAAGTTTTCGCGTTTTAAAATTTATTTGGGGTGAAATTTTGAAACATCTGTGGCATATTTAACTGTTATAGGGCCACATTCTACGAAAAGCCCGCCATTTTGTACCGTACGTAACGCTCCGATTAAAGTAGTAATTTTAAAAGATAACTGACAGTTTTTTGCCTAAGAAATCCGACACCAGTTTGAATTCTTAACCAACAAATGTTGTTCATTGCCCTTTAAAATCATCACTTTTTAATGAATGACGTGAGCGTCACGTGCGAGATAAGATGGCGGCTTTTTCGTGGAATGGTCATATACCTGTCTTGTTGCGAAAGAAATCGGCATTCATTACCGTTTTAATGGGACATTTAATTAAACTCTCATATTAAAAGCAACAAAGCAATCAACTCCAGCACTTCAAAAAAATCTACAAATACATGCTTGCTTAGGTTTAGTCTTGAAACTAATGCGTTACATTTATTAGCAAAAATTTAGTATTACTACACTGTAAAAGATTTTGTGTAACCTTACTCTAGTGGCGTACCTATGGGGGTGTTTTGGGGACACCCCCCCCCCCGAAACGTTGGTCCACAAATGCAAAAATGAGATGAAAAGTAAAAAACTCCTAGAATGAAAAAGTACGATTCTCCAGCGAATATCATTGTGTTACAGACTTCATTGCCATCCCCCTCTCCTTCCCATAACCATTAAGGATTGTCTTTTTTAGGAAATAAATGTCAAAAATTTCCGGAGGTAGGCCTCTAAACCTCCCATTATGATCGAAATTCGTCTGATATTGCGTTTTTGGAACTTAAATTTAGAAAAAATCGCTTGGAAGAATTTCAGTATCCTTTCATTTTCTTTCACATTATTAAAAATGGCCGGCAATCGTGTTTTACTGACTGAGGAAGAGATCGAACATCACCAAGATAGTCTAGAATCGAGTTTTTAGAGGTACAATTCATGAAAATTTCCGGGGGCGAACGCCCGGACCCCCCTTTCATTTTTCTACAGTAATATTTCTTTACTCTTTAAAAAGCTGTCTGGTTTTTCGAACTTCGGAAGTACGCATTTTCAAGTGCGTATTATATATATATATATATATATATATATATATATATATATATATATATATATATATATACCACACATACATACATGCAAAATGTGGGTAAAAAGGGGTTGCCTCCCCCCCCCCCGCCGCCGGTTTTTTAAACATCGTGACGACTTAGAATATAACCCCGCCTGAAACCAACGAGTAGTTACGCCACTGTCTTACTCCATAAAGACGGTGTCAGCAGTGCTGCATCCTTTGCTATGGAGTAACTTAACCGATGCGTCTTGTGTAAGGTTACACCATGATAATATAACTATATTATGACGTTTCACAAATTTCTGTGTGTAAAGTTGTGACAGAATTATCTGTCAAAAGAAAGAAAAAGAGCATTCATCAGTCTGGACAATTACTTTTAATTATCCGTTTATTTAATGTTTGTCAGTTTCATACTTTCCCGCTACCAATCAAGGTTACACAAATTCGTAAGTTATTTTAATCACACACGATAGTATCGAGCCCCGAACTTACCGCATACAGAGCAGAATCTTTGATGCAGGCGCTTTTACCACAGGACCTTACGTTTATAAGACTTCGTTAACGCGTTTATAAGACTTCAAGAGCTCTGCGCCTATGAAAGCGAAAGTGTCGTACATTTCTCCAGACTGAATTTAACTCTGTAACCGGAAGTAAAGTGTGAAAATTATGACAGAGGAAGCAAGTAGATAAATGGTCTTTAAAAACCTTTTTAAAACATAGTTTCGAAACATTTCTGAAGAAGAGTCCAAAGATCGTCTAAAATTACACCTTTAAGGTTTTAAATTTGAAAAATTTCGGAGGGAGATCCCTAACCGCCTCTTGTCCCTTTACGTCTCCAAAGAGAATCCGAAATTGTTCAAAAATCTTCCCAGGAGAGGATCTCCAAAATTTTCCGTCCCGAAAATTACTTAAAATGGACTTCAATTTTTAAAAAAATCAGGAAGGATACCCCTCTAATTCTCCTTTCCTCTATCATAACCAAACATATCCGGAGTTGTGCTTCAGTATTGAAAAATTTCAGGAGAGATTCTTCGAGTCTTCCCAATTCCCTTAACGTCACTGAAGATAGCCTAAAATTTCAGTTTCAGTAAGTTTCCCAGAAGGGTCCCAATCCTCCAAAGTCATCTAAGATAGCCTAAAAGTAACTTCAATTTTGGAAAAAAAAAATCGGAGGGAGCCTAAAAGTCCCTTATTCCCCATCAATGGCGAAAATTACAATATTTTGCTTCAATTTTGAAAATTTCTTCCAGCTTTATAGCAATTACAAAAAAAAAAAAAAAAAAGGACGAAAGAAAGCAGGAGGGGTTAGGGCCAAGCTTGGTTTTTGGGCCCCCTCGAAAATAAAAACGTGTATACTCCATTGTCACTCCCCTTTCCATTTACTTTTATATTTTAAACGGCACTGAAATTAATATAGCTCCCTTGAACGCCGCAGTCAAACATTCTCGGTTAACAAAAGGAAGCGTTATCAGTACAATGCTATATGAGGCAAAATGAAATAGATAACTTACCTGTTTCGAAATGAACAAAATTTGTTCTGAAAATTATTGTACATTGAAAAGGAATAATGTACTTGGCAATACAATTAGCGTTGCAGCATTATTTTTCAGTTTTGGCCTTTATTTTTACTTTCAAAAATTTGGGAACATTTTTATCTCAAAAAATCATGGGCGAAATGAAAAGTAGAATATTTTTTTATTAAAAAATTCTCTGCTTGATGATGAAAAATATGTTTCAATAAATGAATGTGTGCGTAAACGAATATGTAAATAAATGAATCTATGAATTAATTAATATAGGAGAAAAAATAACTGAAAAAATAAAATAGTGAATGAAATAGGAAAAAAAAACGAAAAGAATAAATAAATAAGTGAAATGATAAGTAAAATAATGCAAATGAATGAATAAATGAAGAAAAGCGCAAGTAATTTAAAAACATGAATGAATGGGTATATGAATGAAATAAACTATTTCACTTGCCCCGCGTGCACTAGACAAATTTCATTGAAAATTTACAATCAAAATATGATTATTATGAACTAAATAAGTACTGCACTTGACATCAGTAGGTCTAAATTAACAGTTAAAATGATGATTATAAGAATTTAATCATTCAATAATAACAATACGTTTTCTTTTGATGAGTCACGAATATGTGTATCAAATTTTGAAAATGACTTGTATTAATTTATTCGTGTATCTTTAGAGATATTTATTTTTCTGACTGGAATCAACTCTATGTTTAGAACTTAGTTAAAAATATTATTAGAGAGGTTGAATTGCAAACTGTGAAAACATTTCACCATTTCACTTTGACCACATTCCCGTACTTGAAGTTGAAATGTATTTAATCACCGTCCACTTTGCAACTTACATTCTGCAAAAAATTGATATTTAATGAAACAATGAACCCGTCTCGTTTTCAGGAATATCTACAGAAAATGTATCTGAATATGCAAAATAAGGTTTTATCGCTTTCTACAAACCAGAAAAGCAATTTTACGAAGGCACCACGATTTCAACTTTACTGGTAATCTCAATGAAAAAAAAATGAGGTGATGGCTTCATAACAGCTTGTAACACTCTAAAATTTACGAAAAAGAAAGAATACAATCGGTGGCGAAATTACAATGTCAGCTGCCAAAAACAGTTTTGCAATGTCTAGCCACGTCCAATGCAGTCAGAAATATCCCAATAAAAAGCAACGCAGTAACTAGACAGATTTATAAAAAAAAAAGACTGAAAATATTAGACTCCTTATTCAAACATGTACTGAGTTTTCAGTTTATGTTAAAAGTTTGAAGCCCT